>VONZ01000458.1:0-152500 GCA_012976165.1 Labeo catla
TGTCTGTCTGTCTGTCTGTCTGTCTGTCTGTCTGTCTGTGTCTGTCTGTCTGTCTGTCTGTCCTGCTCTGTCTGTCTGTCTGTCTGTCTGTCTGTCTGTCTCCTGTCTGTCTGTCTGTCTGTCCTGTCTGTCTGTCTGTGTCTGTCTGTCTGTCTGTCTGTCTGTCTGTCTGTCTGTCTGTCCTCTGTCTGTGTCTGTGTCTGTCTGTGTCTGTGTGTCTGTCTGTCCTGTCTGTCTGTCTGTCTGTGTCTGTCTGTGTCTGTCCTTCCTGTCTGTCTGTCTGTCCTCTGTCTGTCTGTCTGTCTGTCTGTCTGTCTGTCTGTCTGCATGTCTGTCTGTCTGTCCTGGGCTCAATCTGTCTGTCTGTCATGTCTGTCTATCCATCTGTCGTCTGTCTATCTGTCTATCCATCTGTCTGGGTCTGTCTGTCCTGTCTGTCTGTCATGTCTGTCTCATATCTGTCTATCTGTCTGATCTTGTCTGTCTGCATTGTCTGTCCGTCTGCATGTCTATCATCTATCTGTCTGTCTGTCTATCTGTCTGTGGTCTATCTATCTATCCTACCACTCCTTATCTATCTGTCTATCCAATCTATCCATCTATCTATCCATCTATCTACGCACTTGTATCTATCTATCCATCATCTATCTATCTACACCTCATATCTATCTATCTATCTCTATCTACACACTCATATCTATCTATCTATCTATCTATCTATCTATCTATCTATCTGTCTATCTATCTATCTATCTATCTATGTATCTATCTGTCTATCTATCTAGCCACATACAAATCTAAACACGTCAGTTTGGTCTTCACATTCATTGTTTGCTCCCATAAATAATCTGAATTTTGAAAATGTAGGGCAATAATCAACAGCTAATGTGTCTGATTTGAGCGCTCGGCTTGGGAGACTGGTGAATAATTATGCAGCATGGTCTCTAGCCCTGCTTTGGCTCAGCATCTCTTAGTGAGCTTGGTGAGCAAATTTGCGAGGGAGAATTATTTCACACGTCTTCTTCATCTAAGCCACAGCTCGTGTCAGTGATGTGAGAAAAACAGCCTGACTTTCCAAGCTCTTTTTTTCTGCTCTACTGCAAAAAGTTCAAAATGGAAACACCATCTGTTAAATCCAGGAAAAAGCCAATCAAATGTTTTCTTGATTGGATATGTCATATCTGATCTCAGGGCATTCATAAAATGTAATAAAAAATTAATACATAAGGAAATTCATATTTTATCTAAACAAAATTAACATTATATTAATAACTGTACAAATATACAGTAACAATATACAGTAATAACAGTAATAATTAGGCACTTAAGCCACACTTAAAGTGTATGAATTTCATTGCATTAGATCTAAAATATAATATTTAAAAAAATATATAATATTTTCTCTTTTATTAACACATAATTGCATATTTAAATGTATAAAAATATTAATACAAATGAATTTAGATTTATATATTATTTCTCTGACTATATGCTGAAATTCTTGAACAATAAAAATGTATGGATAGACAAACAGAGAGATATTATCACATTTTATCTAAACATAATATTATATTGATATCTCTACAAATATACAGTAACACTAATAATATTTAGGCACTTAAGCCACACTTAAAATGTATGAATTTCATTGCATAAGATATAAAATACAATATTTAAAAAAATATATATTAATATTAAAATGTAAATATATATATATATATAATTGTAATATTTTAAATATTATATTATAGATAGATAGATAGCTATTAACAGTATGTATAGTATATTTATTTTTGGTTTTATCATTTAACCCTGACTGTTGTGAAATAAAATGCCACTTGGTTTTTATTTTATTATCTAATACAGCGACATTCATATATTTTAAGCATAACCAAAGTGTGCAAATACATTTGGGGGCACTGAAGGTACAAACCATTATGCATAAAATATTTTGAAACAGTACTTTGAATAAAAGAAGATGAGGGTCTGCGATTTCATACCTCTATATTATAAAGTCAACCCTCGTTAACTCATATGAAGAGTTGGCCACTTATGAAAGGTTCCTTTGTCCTTTCACCCAGCTCTCACTGAGTATTCACTTAGTTAATTGGTGCTCTTATTTGATTAATAGGAAAAATTCCATTGTACTCTCCCCAGCACCTTGTTTTATGGGGGTGTCCCTCCACATTCTCAATCATCCACTTTTAAACATTTTTACAAATGTTAAATATGTGCACTCGAGTCCGCAATTAGATCAATTAAGTTAATTGAAACCTTAAGCTCCATTAAAATCAAGAGAGATTTGTATGACTTTCATTTGCCACTTTAGCCTTGCCAAGATATTGTCTTGAGGACTTTTTGCTGCATCAAAAGTCCCTTTCTCACCTCTCAGGGTTCTGTTTCCTGGTTATTTAATTATTTATCTGGCATGAGCGAATGAAAGGAGAGCTTGTTAAAGCTAACGAGTCTTTTCATGAGAATCATTCTGAATGGTGACTGCAGAGGTCACCTGTTTGTTTTGGCTGTCAGGTTGCATTTCCACATCCTCTTATTCAACATGACACAGACAGCAGTGTGAGTGTAGACTGTGACATTTCGCTCCCTTCCTGTCAGCTGAGGGGAGGCCTGCGCTCGTTGCTAATTGTGTCTCTCTAAGTGGCAGCTAAAGCTCCGCCGTGCCATTTTCAAAATGTGGAATGTGCTCAGCAATGAAATGCATCTTAATCATTTAACTCTGATACACCGGGGCTACTTGTCACACTTTTTACCCCGGTGAATATTTTACAGGGTAGGTTTTATGTAAATGTTCTTAAATATAAGCACATAGGTCCAAATTTGGACAACAAAAACCTTTATTTTTTTCATTATTGCCCTAAAAAGATCATTTAACATACAATTTACCTTAATACAATACTTTAAAATGACATTTTTCAGCATCATTACTCGAGTCTTCAGTGTCACGTGATCCTTCAGAAATCATTATAATATGCTGATTTGGTGCTCAAGGAATATTTCTTATTATTTTGCTGCTTAATATTTTTGTGGAAACTTTTGGAATGCTTAATTTAGATTCATGATTATTTGCTCCAGTTACCACTGATATATAATGTTCTCTATTATAGATCAGTGGTAATTACACATATAATTGTAATATTTTAATATTTTTTTTGTGATTTCAGGACACATGCTGACTGTCATAGACTACCAGCGAATGATAGCAGCCATTAAGACGTATTACTGCGGTTGTGATGATTACAGATAAGTGCCACACTGATATACTTTAGAAGAGTTACTACACAACCAGTGTTGTCCTCTATTCCAGAATTATGTCAGATAGATATTAAAAGAGGAGGGGAGAAGCAGATGATCTTGACGCTAATGTTGGCTTTGGGGCTCGGTGATTGGGTTAAATCATCTTGATTCATAAGTAATCTCACACAGGCTGCATTGCATTGTCAAATGAAGTGTTTAATTTAAGCCCGTCCTGACTGATGCCTGTATTTTACGCTGATTGGATATAAAGCATCATGTTTTTTGCCTTTTTCACCTTCTAGAACAATAAAAGTTTTGGTGCTTTAAAGGAATAGCTCAACCAAAAATGAAATTTGCTAAAAATGTAATCATCCTAAGGCCATTCAGGATGTAGACAAGTTTGATTTTTCATCAGAACAGATTTGGAGACATTTAGCATTGCTTGCTCACCAATGGATCGTCTGCAGTGAATGGGTGCCGTCAGAATAAGAGTCCAAATGGCTGATAAAAACATCTAAATAATCAACATGACTCCATCAGTTAATTGTGAAGTAAAAAGATGCATGTTTGTAAGAAATAAATCTATTGTTAAGGTATTTTAATTTTAAAGCATCTCTTCTGGCCAAAGTACAAATTCATAATCCATCACTTGCGGCAGTGAAAACGTCCATGCCCTGTTGTCCTCTTACATCAAAATCTACTAACATATTTGTTTAAAACTTTTTTGGATTGTGTTGACTTGCATCTGTGCATATTTCTCTCCTGATTCCTACAAGACAAATTTTTCACTGGAGAAAGCAATATGTATGGCCCTATGAAATCCATTTTATTTTTTTCCAAATTCCGTTTATTTTTTTCGTTTTAATTTTCCTCTAATTAATTGAAATTATGAAACTTACACAATTTAACAGCCATATATTAAGTTTAACAAAAATGTAATTTTTTAAGGCCCTATGAAATGCGTTTTATTTATTTAATTTTTAACAAATTGTGTGTTTTGCATTCATTTTCTGGGTTCCATTTTAATGGTGTCATTAAATTTAATAATCAAAAACATCTCTGATTAATTGAGTTCTATTAAAAAATATTAAATTACTATTGCATTTATTTCTTTTTACCCCCAGAAATACTGTGTTGTGTATTTAAATTTTTCTGATAAATAAAATCTGGTGAATATTTTTTTTCTGCTAAATAATCTGTAAAAAATAATATTTTAAGAATAATTTTATAATTAGTGGGTGTATTATCATTTCATTAAATCATATATTTCTGTCAGAGTTTCTTCAAGTTAAACCAAACTTTTATTTTGACGGGTTTCTGTGAAGAAGTTTAAGTTTCTGTTCTGATTCATATTTAAAGTCTTTTTGTAGCTTAATATTCACAGACACTAGTTCATATTGTGTGTGGTTTAAGTGTACTGACCTACTTTTGATTTATTCATCCAAAATTTGGCAAATTCCATGACATTCCACATTATACAGTAAATTCAATTTTTATGACTGAATTCCACAATTTCGTCCTTGTTTTCCACATTGCGGAAATCATAAATCCCTATATTACAGATGAACGAAGCAATGGTTTAAAGTTAAAGCATTAGTTCACGTCCAGAACAAAAATATACAGTTAATTTACACACCCCCTTGTCATCCAAAATGTTCATGTCTTTCTTTCTTCAGTCATAAAGAAATTATGTTTTTTGAGGGAAACATTTCAGAATTTTTCTCCATATAGTGGACTTCTATAGTGCCCATGAGTTTGGAACTTCCAAAAGGCAGTTTTAAGGCAGCTTCGAAGGGCTCTAAACGATCCCAGCCAAGGAAGAAGGGCTTTCAATAGAAAGTTCATTGCTGAATCTAGGGTACTATGACTGATTCTTTAAACTGGCTAAAAGCTTACCATTTCAAACTTTCAATGCTGTATTGCAGAATATGACAGGCTCTACTCCGTGTCTGGCGTCCTTTGTGAAATTTAAGCATGTGGCGGGTTGTCTGGCGCGTCCCTCAGACCGCACTGTACATGAGTGACAGGTGTCACCTCAGCGACTGTGACCTGTATGCGTGAGAGAGAGCGCTTCGGTGGAACAGTGTATGCAGAGGAGTTCTTCCACTCCGTTTTGCTTTGCTTCACCTGACAGCGCTGCCACGTATTGTCAGTTGGCATCAGCAGATGACTGACAAAAGAGCCTCTCCACTGTAGACAGATCCACCTCCGTCTGTGGAAGGGAGGGTGACATGGAGTCCGCTTGCAAGAGTCGTGCAATGCTCCCGTGTTCCACATATGAGGAGTGTGTGAGCCAAAAGGCATGATTTACGCTCTGTAATAAGTTAGTAACTTATAATTTTGTCATTTTTTGGAAAAAAATAGTTTGTTTATATCTAAAAAAATATGTAAATATTCACTTGTTACATGAATAAATTAGTTCAGCTCAAGTGGAATCCAATTATATGTTATAAAGTGGAGTTGTGCAGGAGCTAATATAGTCAGCCCCGTGTAGCAGATGGCTAGTCATGCTAGATCAAAATGGTGTTTCATTCCTAGACTTGGAATCATGGAAGGACCCTCCTGTTTCCAAACTCACAAATGGAGGTGCTCGGCATAAACAACACTGTCACTTTAATATTTGCCCTTTTGGTGACGGTGCCCATAAACCTGACTCCATTCCAACAGCTTGATTTCACAAATGGAAAAACAGCATCTGTTTTCCTGCAGCTTCACATATGGCTGTGATTGTTGCTCATATGAGATGAGGCAGGTAGGCCGGGCGGCGGGGGTCCCAGAGCATAGCGTGCGGCTCTGGGGACTCGGCTGGGGTCTGCTGTGAACGGAGCTCGGTCCCTGGCCAGATGAACTTGCATTGACAATGAGGCCAGGCAGAAAAAGTCATACCGTTAGGGGTCCTGCAGGGCCTTCACCCTGTGGGCTGGAGCAGATGATCATTGCTCATGCCAAAACTACTTTGTTTAGTTGATTGATCTTTCCATATTTCCTGAATTGTCTGGGTCATCTATGACTGTCTATAAGATGGTACTAATAAATGCAAAACAGTTATGATAATTTTCTTTTGTTTTTAATGGTCTTTTTTTAGGAAGGAAAACTAAGGACATGATTTGTGCGCTGTATTTCACCCATCCAAGTGCATGCAGTAGGAAGTTAACAAACACACACTGCTCCTGGGGGAGCAGTTGGGGTTTTGGTGCCTTGCTCAAGAGTTTTACCTTAGTTGTGGTATTGAGGGTGGAGAGAGCACTGGACATTCACTTCCCCCACCTACAATCCCTGCCGGACCTGAGACTCACTCCCACAACCTTTGGGTTACAAGTCCAACTCTCTAACCATTAGGCCACGACTGCCCTCCAAACATTTTATGTTTAATGTTTGCTGATGTTTTGAAAAATTGTTAGATCTATCTATCATTCGTTATTTGTTTGTTTGTTTGATAGTTCGTTCGTTTTGTCTATCTTCTGATTTGCTTTCTATCTATCTATCTATTGATCTATCGATCTGTTGTTTGTTTGTTTGTTCGTTCATTTGTTCTTTTTTGTGTCTTCCTGTCTATCATTCTGTTATTGTATGTATGTATGTATGTATGTATGTATCGATCTATCTATTGTTCGTTCGCTCATTTGTTCTATCTTCTAATTTTGTCTAACATTCTGTTATTCTATCTATCTATCTATCTATCTATCTATCTATCTATCTATCTATCTAATTTTTTGTTTGTTCATTTATTTGTCTGTCTATTGTTCTATCTATCTTCTAATTTTCTGTCTCATTATTTTATTCTATCTATCTATCTATCTATCTATCTATCTATCTATCATTTGTTCATTCGTTCTATCAATCTATCGTTCGTTCATTTATTTGTTCAATCATTCTGTCTTATAATTTTCTAATATCTATCTATTGTTCATTCATTTGTTCATTTCTTCATTCGTTCTATCTTCTAATTTTCTGTCTATCATTCTGTTATTCTGTCTATCTATTGTTTGTTTGTTCATTTGTTTGTTCGTTCTTCTAATTTTCTATCTATCTATCTATCTATCTATCTATCGTTCATTTATTCAATCATTCTGTCTTATAATTTTCTAATATCTATCTATTGTTCGTTCGTTTGCTCATTTGTTCGGTCGTTTGTTCATTTATTCATTTGTTCTATCTTATAATTTTCTATCATCTATCTATCTTTCTATATATTTATATCTATATCTATCTATCTATCTTCTAATTTTCTGTCTATCATTCTGTTATTCTGTCTATCTATATATCTATTGTTTGTTTGTTCATTTGTTTGTTCGTTCTTCTAATTTTCTATCTATCTATCTATCTATCTGTCTATCTATCTATCTATCTGTCTATCTTTCGTTCATTCGTTCATTTATTTGTTTGTTCGTTCTGTCTATCTTCTAATTTTCTGTCTATCATTCTGTTATTCTGTCTATCTATCTATTGTTTGTTTTTTCATTTGTTTGTTCGTTCTTCTAGTTTTCTGTCATCTATCTATCTATTTATCTATCTGTCTGTCTGTCTGTCTACCTCTCTATCTTTCGTTCGTTAATTTATTTATTCGTTCGTTCTATCTATCCTCTAAATTTCTGCCTATCATTCTGTTATTCTATCTATCTATGTTCGTTTGTTCATTTGTTTGGTCGTTCTAATTTTCTTTCTTTCTATCTATCTATCGTTCATTTATTTGTTCATTCATTCTCTCTATCTTCCAATTTTCTGTCTAGCATTCTGTTCTATCTATCTACCTATCAGTCTGTCTATTGTTCTATCATTCTGTTTTTCTGTTTGTCTGTCTATCCGTTTATCTATCCATCTAGCTATCTAGATAAACAGACTAATGGACATATGGACAGATAGACACATAGATCTACTTGCCTGTTCTTATATGATTACACATCATCGTCATAATCAAGGACCCTGCTGCTGCACAGCCTTCGGAGGGTCACTGGGGAATCTGTGACCGCTCAGCAGATAGTGATTTCAGAGCTACACAGACTTGCTTTGTTCTTATGCAAATAGAACCCAGCCTCTCCATGATCTACTGCTCAACATGTTACGCATGCACAAAAATACACTTAGACACAAACACTGCTGTCTACATAGTCATTCATTACTGGATGTACACAAACTCAAACGCTGGCGCTCAGCAAATGATTAAATAGTCTCAAACTCCCGCTTTTGGCATCGAGCACATCTGATCAAGGGAAAAAAAAACAGAAAAAGTACTGGTAATGATTGCTAATTGCCTTGTTAGTATGAAAACAAAGCTGTACTTTTTTGCTTCAAGGGCTAAATTACCAGCAAATAAACGAGTGGAAAAAATTGCGTGAAGGAAGCTGGTTTTACACGAGCATCTGCAAATGCAGCTGGTGTGCGATCTGGCCTCTTCTCCTCCTTCAAGAACAGAGGACGCCAGACGAGGCCTTACCCGCATCTAAACTGCAAGCAGCATGATGTGACATTACAAAACTAGGTCGCTCGCATTATAATCAACAAAGCTGTCCTACAGTACAGCAGCAATCTAGACAGGAAACAATTCAGTTTTGTCAATCAAATTCATTAGACTATAGTATGCTGTTATGGCCCTGTCCCAAATGCTGACTTTGTACTGAACAAAGCTGTCTGCCTACAAACATGCATTGTAGACTTTTTTATTAAGTTTTTAGCACCATTTGTGTGCGGTTTAGACATGGGTTACTTACAAAAAATGTTCTTTTTAGCTTATCTAATGGTGAAAAAGTGAAACTGACAGCACATTTCTCCATTTTATTATAGTGAGCAGTTTCCCACCACCTTTTTTAGTTTTGTTCTTATTAGAAATGTCCCGAGATGTGTCTATTTATTCTTCTTGTACTGGTTTTCTGAGCATATATAGGACGCTGAGACATGTAACCTGCAGAAAAGATTAAAGTTTATGAATGCACAATAATGATGCCTACAAATAGCACCCCTGGATATTTTCTTTTTTGCTCTTGGAATGAAACAAAATTTCTGATGCAGCTGTTAACATGATTAAAAGAAAGCGAGAGAGAGGGAAACACAGCTCTATTCCTTGGAGAAATGCATGTTTATACCAGCAGTCACCTGTCACAGCGGAGCCCAAATGAGATTCAGCAGCCTATTGTCCCAATCAGCATTTTCCTTCGTTCTAAATGTTCCCCAGAGACAGTCATTATTACATGACATGCTCTTCATCGTAGATAAACGGTGCTTAGAGTGCCAGGCCCGTCTGGGGTAGATGGACAGCTCTGGACCCGAAAAATGAAAGGGCCTGCAGCTTCATTGACATTTTAATCAAAAACAGTTAGCGAGGAATCACTTGCTTGTGGGAGGGCTTTGTATTCAAGCATATTCTCAAAATTCACTGGCTGCATCACGCAACCTTCTGACAAGCAATTTACCTGCTGTCACTGGGATTGTGGGTGTCACCAGGGCTACCTGTTGTGATGGGTCCTTCTGAATGGGCACGGAAAAAAGAAGAGAATAAAGGGGGACAGATTGTGTGGACAAAAAGTCTGGGACGCAGCATGGAGTCGCAAGCAGAATGGGGGATCGTAGATGGCCTAAAATGACTTTGATGACATTAATTGGAGGGTGGATACTCAATTAAACCATATTTGATTTGCTGAGAGGATTTTTTTTGGCATAGCCATCACAAAAATAATATTTGTAGGACTTTTCTCATACCATATCAAAATGATGAGAAAGTTGCATAATATGCAGACTAATTATTCCAATTAACTGCATAAAGAAATTAACACATTATATTATTGTGGTACACTGAAAAATTGTCTTTTATTCAGCAAGTAACTGAATTAAACATGGAATTTTTAGGTAGAAAGGCTGAAATAGTATCCAATAATCTTCAATAATCAACTTTGAAAAGTAGACGACTTGCTCGTTGGTTTTTTTATAATGAATCACTCTTATAAGTTGGTTCTTTTTACTGAATCAAACAAATACAGCATGACCAGTGTAGTCCAATTGCTAATAAATTTGCTAATAAATTGCTAATAAATTTCACAGATAATTACAAAAACAGCAAGTAATTGAATTTAACATGACATTTTTAGATAGGCTGAAATAGTATCCAATAATCTTCGATGATTAACTTTGTAAAGTAGGCGAGTAAAGCAAAATCCATTTTACAGTATATACATTTAGGTCGTGGGGGGTGATTAATTATGGTAAGCTTTTATCACTTCATTTTTTAGCACTATTATTATATATTATTATTTTAAGAGTTAAATATTTTTTTTCATGTATGTCAGAGAAGAAGCTTTTATATTGTTCACAGAGTTGGCTCTCAATGCAGTTGATAATCTTTTATATTTTAAGGTCAGTTTTTTTTGTGTTGCAAAAAAGCATAAAATGTGTGATATTTTTAAGATCTTTTGAGACTCTCAGCATCATTCACTTACTTGCTTGTTGGTTTTCATAACGAATCACTCTTATGAGTTGGTTCTTTTTACTGAATCAAGCAAATAGAGCATGACCAGTGTAGTCTGATTCCCGAATAAATTACTCTTATCAATCGGTTCCTTTTAATGAATCAAACAAATACAGCATGATCAGTGTAGTCCAACTGGTGTGTTACTTAGAAACTTTTTTACTCAGAAATTGATAATAAATTTCTCAAATAATTACAAAGAAACAGCAAGTAACTGAATTAAACATGACATTTTTAGATAAAAAGGTTGAAATAGTATCCAATAATCTTCGATAATCAACTTTGAAAAGGAGATGAGTAAAGCAAAATCCCTTTTTACAGTATATTTAGTACATTTAGGTCAGTGGGCATGATTAATTGTGTTAAGCTTTTATCACTTCATTTTTTTAATAATCACAACACTTTAAGTGTTAAATATGATTTTTTTATGTATGTCTCTAGAGAAGAAGCTTTTATATTGTTCACAGAGTTGGCTCTCAATACAATTGATAATCTTTTATATTTTAAGGTCAGTTTTTTGTGTTGCTAAAAAGCATTAAAATATTCTTAAGATCTTTTGAGACTCTCAGCATCATTCACTTAGATGCTCGCTGGTCTTCATAATGAATCACTCTTTGAGTTGATTCTTTTTACTGAATCAAGCAAATAGAGCATGACCAGTGTAGTCCAATTGGTGTGGGATTTACTTTGAAACTATTTTTTACTCAAAAATTGCTAATAAATTTCACAAATAATTACAATTACTATATTCTTAAGATCTCTTGAGACTGTCAGCATCATTCATTTACTTGCTTGTTGGTTTTTATTTACAAATCACTCTTTTGAGTCGGATCTTTTTACTGAATCAAACAAATACAGCACGATCAGTGTAGTCCAATTGGTGTGGGATTTACTTTGAAACTATTTTGTACTCAGAAATTGCTAATAAATTTCACAAATAATTACAATTACTATATTCTTAAGATCTCTTGAGACTGTCAGCATCATTCATTTACTTGCTTGTTGGTTTTTATTTACAAATCACTCTTTTGAGTCGGATCTTTTTACTGAATCAAACAAATACAGCACGATCAGTGTAGTCCAATTGGTGTGGGATTTACTTTGAAACTATTTTGTACTCAGAAATTGCTAGTAAATTTCATAAATAATTACAAAAACAGCAACAAATTTAATTTAATATGACATTTTTAAATAGAAAGGCTAAAAGAGTGTCCACTAATGTTCGATAATCAACTACAAAAATGTATACGAGTAAAGGAAAATCCCTTTTTACAGTATATACATTTAGGTCGGTGGGCGTGATTAATTGCGTTAAGCTTTTATCACTTCATTTTTTTAATCACTACTATTATATATTATTATTTTAAGTGTTAAATATGATTTTTTTTCATGTATGTCTCTAGAGAAGCAGCTTTTATATTGTTCACAGAGTTGGCTCCCATTGCAATTGATAATCTTTTATATTTTAAGGTCAGTTTTTTTGTGTTGCAGGAAAAGCATTAAGATGTGTTAAATTCTTAAGATCTCTTGAGACTCTCAGCATCATTCATTTACTTGCTCGTTGGTTGGCACCATTTTCACTTGTCACTGTTTCAATAATCAGGCGGGGAAATATGCATTTCCAACTGTGCGACGGTCCAACCAAGTATTTACATAAATGTTGAACGAACAATTTCCTCCTCATGAAGGTTATTTTGACTCCTTTTGTCAGATTTAATGTCCTGCGTGAGTTGGAATGTGCAGACGATATTAGGCACGTAAAATGATAACATTAGCATTGCTGTTAAATAATTCATGGTGTTCTGAAGCCCATGAGTAAGTTTAAACATTGCAGACAACAATCCTCATATCCCCGATCCCATACAACTAATTGTTAAATACACTCCATTGGGTTTTAAAGATGTTGTCACAGACTTTTCATTAAACATTAATGTGCAATCCCGGTGATTTCATGCTATCCAATTTTTATATCTCCCTTTTAATGGCACTCTCCGAAAAGCATTAAACTCATCATAAATCGCTTAGTAATAATGGTGAGGAAAAATCCTGTTTCTAACCTGTCACAACTTGATCTATGTTGAGAGGCGCGGACAGTCTTGATTCCAGCTCTAATGAATTACACCCTAACAAAAGATGACAGAAGAATCTAGAAATAGAGATAAAACCTGAAGTTCCAAAACTTTTTTTTAAATAACAACTATAAATTAAGCAGCAACAAACTGCCAGACCAAAAACAAGTTGTTTTTCAGCAAGTCTCTCCAGGTAATATAGACCTCCTTGTTATTTAGTGCGAGTGCCTGAGAACCAGTTCCTATTCGGGAACCAAATGATGTTCAGTTTCTGTGCTTTTTAACATTGTACCAAAACCAGAATCTAAATGTTTTTAGTGATTCAGATATTTATGATTACTCTTATGAATCAGTTCATGTAGCATATAGAGTGATTATTGTATTCTGAATCCCAAACAAATGTTTCTTATGATCCGGTTCTTTTTAGTCAATCAAGACTGTGATCAAAATTGCATACTCTCTGAGTAGGTATTAGACATGCTAGTCTTTTTACATATTGCTTTTCGCACAAACAGTGTAGTTTGATTATTGAAAGAATGACTCTTATGAGTTGGTTCTGTTTGCTAATTTAAACACATACAGCATGACCATTGTAGTCCGATTGCCAAATAAATGACTCTTGTAAGTCTGTACTATTTACCGAAATACAGCACGACCAGGGGTGCGTTTCCCGTACAACGACGTAACTCGCTGATTAACCTCCATAGTACGATGGAAACGAACTAGCTAGTCACGACTGTTTCCCGAATGCATCTCTGTCATTTGAACCACATTAATTCATCAATATAGGGCCGTTGTTAATGACGTCACCGAGTAATAACTTATTCAGCTATATAGAATATTGCACCTGATGACTAATTTACTATTTTTTGTTCCCTGTCATTTCGCTTTATTTGATGTTTGATTCATCGCGGGTTCCCACTTACGTCATACTCCGGGGTTTTCTTAGGCATTTATGTGCATGCGCACTATTCAAAAACAGCGCTTACAGAGGAAGCTTAAAAATACATAGATTAAAATGCATTTATATTTAGATCAAGTGAAAGATATAGATTGTACTGCATGTTAGCTTGCTTATTGTGCCCAAGAGCATAAATTATTGAGCTCATATGTTCTACTAACAAGGAACTATGATTCTAACCACAGGTCGAAAGCTGTAGTTCCAACCACCTAAGTTTGTGACGCTGTTTGCGAATGTTCGTTTGAACTATGGTTTCGGGAAACACTGAATCATTGAACTATGTTGGTAACGACGGAACTTGCAACCATAGTTGGCTAACGATGCTTTTGGGAAATGCACCCCAGGGTTGTCCAAATGATTCTAATGAGTTGGTTCTTTTTACTGAATCAAACACATACAGCATGTGCAGTGTAGTCCGATTCCCAAATGAATCACCCTTATAAGTTTTTTTACTGAATTTAAAACACAAATAAGACGACCAGGGTAGTCTGATTCCCAAACGAATGACTCTTATGGGTCAGTTCTTTTTACTGTATCAAACACATACAGCACAACCAGAATAGTCTGATTCGTAACGAATGACTCTTATGAGTCAGTTCTTTATACTAAATCGAACAAATACAGCACAAACTGTGTAGTCCGATTCGCAAACGAATTATTCTTACAGTTGTTTCTTTTTACTGAATTAAACAAATAGAGCGGAACCAGTGTAGTCCAGTTCTCAAACAAATCACTCTTATGGGTTAATTCTTTTTACTGAATTTAATACACAAACAGGACAACCAGGTTCTGATTTGCAAACAAATGACTTATGAGTCAGTTCTTTTTACTGAATCAAACACATTTAGCATGACCAGTGTAGTCCGATTCCTAAATGAATCACCCTTATGAGTCGGTTTCTTTTTTTTACTGACCTTAAAACACAAACAGCACGATCAGGGTAGTCTGATTCCCAAACGAATGACTCTTATAAGTCAGTTCTTTTTACTGAATCAAACAAATACAGCACGACCAGTATAGTGTGATTCCAGACGAATGAGTCTTATGAGTCAGTTCTTTATACTAAATCAAACAAATACAGCACAAACTGTGTAGTCTGATTCCTGAATGAATGACTCTTATGAGTTGGTTCTGTTTACTAAATTAAACACATACAGCTCAACTAATGTAGCCCGATTCCCAAACAAATGACTCTTCTGAGTCTGCTTTTTTTTTTCTTTTTTTTGGTTTTACTGAATCAAACAAATACAGCACGACCAGTGTAGTCTGATTCCTGAACGAATGACTCATCAATTGGTTTTGTTAGCCGTGTTTTATTTGTTTGATTCAGTAAAAAGAACGTACTCAGAAGAGTCATTCGCTCAGGAATCAGACTGCACAGGTTGTCCTGTATTTGTTTGATTCAGTAAAAAGAACCGACTCGAACCGAGTCATTTATTCTGCAGGCTACTAAAATAAACACATACAGCATGACCAGTGTAGTCCGATTCCCAAATGAATCACTCTTATGAGCCAATTCTTTTTATTGAATCAATTACATTCAGGATGGCTTACCACTTGCTGTGTTTTATTGTACTTAAAGCTCACTGACAGTACTAAACAGTGTTAAAAGAATCATTAATAGAGTTGTTATTATTAAAAGAAAGCAGAATTATAAAATTCTTTACGATTCCCTTTCCTATTTATGATTGTCTAGAATAAAAAAAGAGTTTTACATTTCAACATACTCTTAGTTTGATACCACTCGGTCTGCATGATATTATTTCCTTAAAATAGAGGCAAAGCATGGCCTGACAGCTGCCTAATTTACTTGTGTCACTGGGGCGACTTAATTGAGCAGCAGTCCTTCTGACAGCACGCACACAGACGGCACAAGAAAGGTGGTGGTGTCTGCTTTTTTGACGCACACAGAACAACCAAGGTCACTTTAATTAACTGCCAAATTGCTATTTAAATGATGATACTGATCACTCACTTTGCAATATAGGAAAGCTACTTGCTGTCATGGTAATTTAGTGCCATGGGGGAACGGACGTCTCATGTCCTGCCACATAGCAGGTTTTATGTCTCTGTGCTCAATATTTATTTGTAGGAGATGCATTCCTCATGAGGATTTCAATTAGACACCTCTGATTGGTTTTGTTTTTTTGTGAATCTCTTTGTAAGACAAAGCACCTGACTGTACACTGAGCTTAAAAACACCAAATTGTTTCACCAATGTAATTCCCTTGCTAATGGGCACAAGGTTACTGTGAATCACTGTGCACATTTAGTTGCTAATTGGACCGGGATGCGAACACGTCCCCAAAATAGTCTACATTTGGACTATATGAACATATTACATCAACAAATGCCTTTCTCAAACAGTACTCACACATGAGAGCCTGGCTAGAGACCGCTATACTAGGGTCCAGACCGTTTGAGATTTATTCCAGCCAGTCTCCACCCCATTACCATTAGCGTCCATCTGGCACTGTAGCCGTGTGCAGGACTCCTAAAGGTTACTCATTTACATACAGTAAATGCTCCACCAATAATTGCGGCCCTTTAATCAGTTAGCAACTAGCTGTATGGCCAATCCCTACAGTGAAATAAAACACTGATTGAAGAAGGGAACAGAAATTGAAGTCCTGAAATGTCATCACAACGGCTCTCTCTTTCAGTTAAATAGTGCATAATTTTGTCATATATTACGATGGGAGATCGCAACCTGATTTATTGTTGTAATCATTTGCCATATGGCACAAACTGCGTTTCCTCCTTATACTCAAATAAGAAGAGATTATAAGATGAGGTCATAACCTTGCGCGCAGCATAAAATGAATCTCAGTCTGCTTGGAAAAACTAAAAAGGCCAAGAAATTATGCAAATACATTTATCTGTTGACAACGAGGGCCTCTGATGTTTACAGCTCCTTAAACCCCTCAAGAAATGCTTTGAAACATCTATAAACAAAATGTAATTTCTGTCAGATAATCAGTGTTAGGGAACCTGCAGTTACCAGGCTTATGGAAGACAATTTCTGTGACAAGAAAATAAGACCATGCTTTGGTAAATTATAATTATGAAGTTGAAATTATGAGACATAAAAGGTCAACATTAATAGATAAATATTCATGATTATAAGACAAAAAGCTGAAATTATGATTTAAAAGTTTATGATTATGACCTAAAAGATAAAAGTTTATAATACAAGTCAAAATTATGAGATAAAAAGTAACATTTATGAGATAAAAGGTACGGAAGCTTGTTTCTGCCACTGAATAAAAGATTTGAAAAAAAGGTTATTGTAACTTTTTATCTCACAATTCAGAATTGTGATCAAAACTCGCAATTCTGACTTTTTCCTCAGAATTGTGTGATATAAACTCACAATTCTGATTTTTTTTTTCCTCAGAATTGCATGATATAAACTTAATTCTTACTTTTTTCCTCAGAATTGTATGATATAAACTCGCAATTCTGACTTTTTCCTCAGAATTATGTGATACTGTATAAACTCACAATTCTGACTTTTTTGCTTAGAATTATGTGATATAAACTCATAATTCTGACTTTTTCTCAGAATTGTATGATATAAACTTACAGTTCTGACTTTTTTCTCGGAATTCCATGATACAAACCTGCAATTCTGATGTTTTTTTCTCAGAACTGTGATATAAACTCACAATTCTGACTTTTTTACTTAGAAGTGTGATATAAACTTGCAATTCTGACATTTTCCTCAGAATTGCATGATATAAAATTGCAATTCTGTTTTTTTTTTTTTACAGAATTGTGAGATATAAACTCGCAATTGGGAGTTATAGAGTACATTTCTAAGGGAAAAAAAAAGACTGATATGTTCTCAGAATTGCGAGATATAAACTCACAATTCTGAGAAAAAAGACAGAATTGTAAGTTTGTATCTCGCAATGCTGACTTTATAAATCGCAGCTGCGAGTTATGAGAGAAAAAGTCCGAATTGCAAATGTGAACTCGTAATTGAGAGGAAAAAAAGCAGAATCGTGAGATAAAAAGTCACAATTACCTTTTTTTGTATTTTTATTCAGTGGCAGAAATGGGCTTCCATAAAAAGGTGCTAATTATGACAAAATGTGAAATTATGGCATAATAAGTCATAATTACGAGATAAAAAAATCTAAATTATAATATAAAAAGTCCAAACTCTGAGATAAGTCATAATTATATTAGTTTTGCCAAAGCATGATTTTTTTAAACTACAATCTACTTATAATTCAAAGCAATTAAACTACCGTTAAGCTAACGTTTTAATAGATACACAAGCTAAAAACTAAAAAAAAAAAAAAAAAAATTAATAGCCAACTACAATGAAGTGGCATTAGGGAGCAATATTTTAAAATATAAAAAAAGTTTAATTTGGATAGTAAAAATGGCTAGATGTGGCTGCACCACTGCATGTTGGAAGTAGCTTTTTAGTAGAAACGTTTTTTATTGTTCATTTTGTGCTTATCTTGGTAGTAATAATGTCACAAACCACCCCAGAAACTTCCTTTCATCTTCCCATTTTTACAAATTGAAGCACATGAAGAAAAAAATATTAGTACTCATAATTATTTTAATGGCAACTGTGGCTGATTTTAATTGCTTACAGCCTTTCTTTTGACTCTTTTCTGATGTAAACGTGATGTGTCACACTGATTCATGCAGGAAAAAGATGGCATGATTGAGCTGCCGCAGCGGGCTCGTCTGAGTGACAGGTGTTTGGCAGGTCAGGCCCTCTCCGTTGAGTCTGGCCTGCTTCAGGACACTCACCTGTCATCTCAGGTGAAGCCTGCTGCACATCTAAGAGCAGAGGCAGCAGGCCGGCTAAAGCGACGTGATCTGACTTTGACATCAAGTAGGTCTCTGTTTGTCTGGTGTCTGAATAATATGTGGATTATGTGTTGTCTGAGATATTGTGCAGCCAGCAAACAGAAATAGCCGATGTTTAGATTTAATGGAGTTCAACCACATATGAAAGCTCTGTCATTATTTACTCACCCTCATGTCATTCCAAACCAGTTTCAGTGAAAAAACTAACATGTTTCCTCACACAAACCTATCCTAGCTTAATAAAGGGACTCCAGGACTCATGGGTTCCTTCCCAAATGTTGTTTAAATACCATATAGTGTTTAAAATATGAAGGTGTATTCAGAAAATTAGCACTAACTTAGTAAGACTGTCTAAGGTTAGAACTAGTAGTGCTTGAGATTTAACTAAATGTGAAGTACATCACATTCATTATCATAAACTACAGTGAGGAGGCACCGTAATTAGGCCAAATCTGCTCTGACATCTTTCTGCTTCAACTCGCCGGCTTCTGTCCTCCCAGACAGCAGCAGCAGATTTAACGTTGCGTTACAACTCTTTCACCATTAATCCTAGAACTGATGGGAAAAGCAAAAGATTCTTGCTTCAGACACACACATCTCTTTCAGACACGTCAAGGGAAATCGGGAACTGGCTAAACGCACACGCACACACACACCACATTTTTTTGTGTCTATTTCAAAAGAATGTCCTGACAAGTATCGTGGGCCATGTGTCCATCAAAGTCAGTCTGATATAGGCGGCAAGGACTAAGGAATGATGGGAAGGTGGAGCAGTCCCTGACTCAGCCTGACCAGAGCACAGTAGACCAAAACATTGCGGTTGCTTTCTAAACTGAATGACTTAAGGAAAAATGAATGAAGACAAGAAATAGGTTAACTGTTTATTTATGTAAATCAATAATTTGCCTTAAATATCAACACTAAATAAACATGTGGTAACAGTTAATTCACAGATTGTTGCATGATGTGGTTAATTCACTAAAATGGATAGACTCATTTGAGTCATTTGTTAAGGAATCGTCCAACAATGGTTGCCCTTTGTGATTCACTTAAAAAACGTCTCAAAAGAGTCATTTGATTCATTCATTTCTACCATGACAACTTTTAGCATTGTAATGGATACGACAATGTTAATGTATTTGGTCTTGGCAGAATAAATCTGCTACGCTGCTGAATTGCTCCTGCTGTTGGGTATTTCTGTTGTTGTAGATTATTTTTGCTGCAGCAAAGCAAGTACAGGAACTTGCTACTGCCAATACATATGCAGATATTGTGTTAATATACTGTTATACTGTAATAACCTGTAGCAGGTCTATACAGGCAGAGCTGGGGAGGTGGAGGGTTTCAGCTCATTGGCTGCGTATGCAACATAAACCAATCAGCTTGTGCCAAGTAATTTTAACACTGTGAATATCATTAATTTGCATTAAGGACCCATCAGTTGTACTAAGGACCAGTCATAGTTTCACGACAGAACTTGGCATATATAATAACCCATAGCAGATCAATACAGGTGGAGCTGGGGAGGTGGAAGGTTTCAGAGGAACTCTTAAAGTGTGCTGCTCTAGTGAATGCTAACCAGCCATTTAAATGCAAAGCAGCAAGCTTATTGGCTGCGTATGCAACATGAACCGATCAGCTTGTACCAAATAGTTTAACGCTGTAAAGATCATCAGTTTGCATTAACGGTCCATCAGCCTGCTGTGCCATCTAGAGTTTCAAGACAGAACTTGGCATATATATATATATATATATAAATGCTCTAGTGGATGCAAAAAATGCTCTAAATGCTCTAGTGAATGCTAACCAGCCATTTAAATGTAAAGCAACAAGCTTATTGGCTGCGTATGCATCATGAACCAGTCTGCTTGTGCTGAGTATATATATATATATATATATATATACACATATGTAATAACCGGTAGCAGATCTATACAGGTGGAGCTGGGGAAGTGTGCTATGAACTGTTCTAGAATGCTAACCAGCAATTTAAATGTAGAGCAGCAAACTCATTGGCTGGAGTTTAACGCGTAGTTTAACACTGTGTATATCATCATTTTGCATTAACGACCCATCAGCCTGCGCCATCTAGAGTTTCACAACAGAACTTGACATATATATTAACCCATAGCAGATCTATACAGGTGGAGGATTTCAGAGGAACTCTGAAAGTGTGCTGTGAAATGCTCAAGTGAATGCTAACCAGCCACTTAAATGTAAAGCAACAAGCTTATTGGCTGCGTATGCAACATGAACCAGTCAGCTTGTGCTGAGTAGTTAACACTGCGAATGACAAAACTTGGCATTTGTCAGACTGTACTGATATATGAGCGATTCTGCATTGTCAAAAAACTATTTCATTTACATCGGCTGACAAATGAACATGTAAGAACTGTGGAAGACAGCATGTGATCTGGTATTTTTTGAAAATGGCACAATTTCATTGTAATATATTTAAATTTATGCATGTAAATACGTTTTTAGGCTGAGATTCAGTGTAGCTCAACATTTCTTTAAAATCACAATTTCACATTAAAATATGATGTAAATTCTAAATTAATTACCTAAAATATTCCACCCTCCCTCCTGTCTCCATGCAGGAAATGTTTTTTCATCTATCTGTTGGCTTTTTAAAGGCTGTGTATCAATGACTCGTTGCTGCAGGTGATTTCTGTCCCCTGGGCGTCGAGGGGTGAACATCAAAAAATTGCATCTGCATTTTAAATATTATGATTTTCATTGTCACATTAAAATGCAGTTGCTCGTGCGTCCTCCACGTAGAGCGCTAAAGCGTGCCTTGGGAGTCTAGGCCCCATCGATGAGATTTGCATCAAGGCATCACCGGTGTCCCACATCTCTCTCTGGAGAGCTGCACACATCAATCTAGAATCAACAAACAGCTCAGCTAATTAATGGTTGCACCGGGAGGGAGAGCTTTTAAACAATGTTGACTGGTCCTTGCCTCCAGACCCACCTCACTAAAAGTTACTGCTGGATTCCTGAGGATAGGTGACCTAGAGGTTGCTGCGAGGCTGTCTTTGAGTGCACATGTTTGTGCGTTTGAATTTTGTGAGGTTGAATCCTACTGGTGCTCTGCGGGAGGTGTACCCTAATTACTTTTAAATTACCGTTTCTTCACAGCACCTACCTGCTGAGAAGCAGGCTACCACTTTTTTGTGAGTGTTGTGCATTTGGAAGAGTGTGTTTAGTTTATAAACCATAACTTGGAGTGATATGATTCTTTTTTATGCATGTTTATAATAAATGAGACTAAATCAGATTACTCACCCTCATGTCGTTCCAAACCCGCAAGACCTTCGTTCATCTTCGGAACACAAATGTTTTTTGTGCATGAAGTATGGGCCTTCAATGGAGTAGTTCCATTGCTGTCCATGCAGGGTCAGAAAGCTCTTGGATTCATCAAAAATATCTTAATTTGTGTTATACAGTATAATAACTTTACGTGGCCAGTTTTGAAGGACATGAGGGTGAGTAAATGAGTTTTTTTTTTTTTAATTGTAAACAGACTGTCACTTTCAGTACATTGAATTCTGTAGCCAAAGTCCTGTTTATTTGTTCATTTGGGATGAGTGAGGATATTTAGTCACCTTTTGTGTAGGCATGCTAGCAAACTGCTCTCGTGAAAGGTGCCCTCCCACCATCCCACCCCAAACACAAGGCCCCATCTGCTTAGAGAATGCCACAACATTTATCAAAGCACAGATGATAATGGCCTTGGCATCCTCATTACGAGCGCAGAGTAATCTTCATTTGTACATGGCCATGACAATGAGATGGGCATGGCGTTGGATACACAAATAACTTAATATCTTCTTGTTTTCCATTGGTTTGTAGCAAAAAAAAAAGACAAAAATGCTTCATTTATTGCTGCTCATGCTGATGTGTGTACTTTTTGTGCTGCTACCCACACGGAAATAACCTATATAAACATATATGTTTTAATATAGGTTTTGATATAGGTTTTTAATATATGTGACATATATAAAATTGGCCGTTTTCCTATATTATATGTACATGTACATGGATATCAGTTAACATAAAATAAGTGTAATTTGGATACATTTGATTTGTATTGTAGCCTATCTTATTTAAAGGAGAAGGTAATTTCCAGAATAAAAATTTCTTGATAATTTACTCACCCCCATGTCATCCAAAATGTTCATGTCTTTCTATCTTCATTTGCAAAGAAATTTTGAGGAAAACATTCCAGGATTTTTCCATATAGTGGACTTCAATGGTGCTAACCATTTTTTTGACTACTTGTGACTCAAGACAGAAATACATGAACATCTTAGATCACATGGGGGTAAGTAAATTATCAGAATTTTTTATTTTTGGAAGTGAACCTCCCATAATCTGTGGAATGACTGTACTAGTGTTCCCTTATTAACTATGCTGTTCACAGTGCCTTTCAAACTGAACAAGGTAGCTCTTTTTGGACTGGAATTGAATCTAAGATGGTAAAATAGCCTGTGAAAGAATGGAGCACATCTATTATTTTCAAACAGGTTTCCTGAACACTCCTCCATCTTTCATTGGTTAGACTACAAATGTGACCCTGGATCACAAAACCAGTCATAAGGGTCAATTTGAAAGCTGAATAAATAAGCTTTCCATTGATGTATGGTTTGTTATATTAGGACCATATTTGGTCGAGATTTTTAAAAACCTGCTATTAACTATTTGAAAACCTGGAATCTAAGGGTGCAAACAAATTAAAATATTGAGAAAATAGCCTTTAAAGTTGCCCAAATAAAGTTCTTAACAATGTATATTACTAACCAAAAGTTAAGTTTTCATATATTTACAGTAAGAATTACAAAATATCTTCATGGAACATGATCTTTACTTAACATCCTAATGATTTTTGCCATAAAAAAAAATCTTATCATTTTGACCCATACAATGTATTTTTGGCTGTTGCTACAAATATACCAAAGCGACTTATATATAAATATACCAGAGTCACAAATAGCCCCACTCCAAACTCACACTATTGGTTCAGCTAATACTCAAAAACACAATGCAGTGTTTTTTAAAGTGATACAGAGCCACAGTGTTTTTGGCAAAATCAACCAATACACAGCATATTATAGATGTGTATGCATATAAACTGGTATATGATATTATTTTAACATTAAAAATAATACAAAAAAACTGTCATCATTTATTCACCCTCATGCTGTTTCATAACTGTGTGACTTTGTTTTCTGAGGAACATTGAAGAAGATATTGTGAAGCAATATCAGAATGTGCTGGTGAATAAACCATCTTGGTTGGCTTCTTATTATAAATAGCTTCTTATTTGTTCTGCAGAAGAAAGTCAGCCATAGAAGTTTGGAATAGAATACTGCAGCCGTGACATCCAAACCCAAAAGACTAATTCACCATGGGTTCAATTAAAAATAAACTTAACTGCTTCAAAATTTGTGTTTTTAGTATGGATGCAATTTATGTTGTAGAGCAAAAGTATTGTCAGTTAAAGTGTTAGTTTACCCAGAAATGGAAATTCTGTCATTAATTCCTCACCCTCACGTCGTTCCAAACCCGTAAGACCATTGTTTATCTTCAGAAAACAAATTAAGATTTTGTTGCAATCCAAGAGCTTTCTGACCCTGCATAGACAGCAACGCAACTGACACGTTCAAGGCCCAGAACATTAGTAACAGACATCATTAAATCAGTAGTTCAATCTAAATTTTATAAAGACATGAGAATACTTTTTGTGCACAAATAAAACAAAAATAATGACTTTATTCAACAATTTTCTTTGCGCACAAAATATATTTTTGTAGCTTAAAATTAAAGTTGAACCACTGATGTCACATGGACTATTTTAACGATGTCCTTACTACCTTTCTGGGCCTTGAATGTGTCAGTTACATTGCTGTCTATGCAGGGTCAGAAACTCAGATTTTATCAAAAATATCTTAATTTGTGTTCTGAGGATGAATGAAGGTTTTTGGGTGAACTGTCCCTTTAATATTTACCACAGATCTATTTCAAATTAAACAATCCCTTACCAAACCCAAAGGAAAATCCTGAGGGAACCCATGAATTAGTCTTTTGAGTTTTGACTTAATGGCTGTTGAGATGAAAGAAATCTTTTTATTAAATAACATAAAAAAAAGAAAATCACTTCACCTTTAAATGTTAGCATTATTAGTACTATTAAACAGGCAAACAGAGTAACACTGTTTAAAAGATGCATTGAAAGGTTGAATTTGCACCCCCAAAAATCAAATGTGCAAAAGGGGGACAAGCGCGATTTTGTGCCCCTACTTGGCGGGAACATGCAGACGGCCACTTCCCTTTATGTGGGTCACACACGGTTCCCAGCTGTTTGAAAGAGTCAGCTGTGCCACTACTGCGCCCACCAACATCTGCTCCACAAAAACAATCTCCAGCTTTTAGCACTCAAATGGAGGTTACACCATATGCCAGCCAGCCACTTAGTTTATGCCAGGGGAGCCAGGCTCGCGCTCGTCTCAGCAACAATGAGGAGGCGAGAGAGGAGAACGGGTGATGTGACTGCAGCCTCACATGCTCTGTGTGGCTCCATCAGGCCATCAAGGATGTGCCATGTGCATCTGTTCAAGGTGTTGGCAGCGGTGCCTGCTGAATATTAATGCCTCTAAACAACGGTTTATCTGCAAGGTCTGCTCCAAGGTCTGTTCAAGTTTTTCCGGGCGCGTGCGACACGCAAGACAGGTAAACACGCAGGCGCTGAATGTAATCAGACCGCGGGCAATAAGCTCGATCGCCGCACGTGTGTGGATTTGCGACTCTCCGCGGACTGGAGGTGTTTGTGTTGGCGCGGAGAAAATGTCAACACATCTGTTAAAAGAGCCCGGTCCCTGTTTGAAATGTGAGGTGACTTATGTAATTAAGGCTTTCAACTTTTGACCTGAAATTCTGTGAAAACTCTGTCAACATGTAATCACCACATCCACTTATGTGGAATGCAAAAACGATTCTGAAGATTGTTTTGGTCTTTCTTTTAATGGGTATGAAGCTTTAAAGCTTCAACAGCTGCGCCTGAATCATTGATTTAGAATCAGCTTGATTCATGAACGAATCGATTTCTGAATTCGGAACGGAGTAGAACTATAAAACTATCTATAGAGCTGTCACTAACGATTATTTTGGTAACAGAGTAATTGGACGATTATTTTGACGATTAATCGAGTATTTGGATAACTCTAATTAATTTCTTTGTGGTAATAAAAATAGACCCAAGCGAACAATAGCTTGTAAATTCTTGTAAATAGCTTGTAAAATTACTTAAAATACATATATAATAGCAATGAGGCAATAATAATGAGTCCAAATAAAGTATCAAAAGCAAGTAATCATATGGTTTTATTGAACAAAACTTTTAAAATACATATTATAAAATATATATGTAATACCTGCAGAGGGCGCCAACGGCCTGACGATTGTTTTTACACTTAACAAAGCCATCTAATAGTTGTTTAATACTGACTAAACAACATTTAATTAAAATCTCCACTTAGTCTTTGATATTTGGCCATTTCTTTATGACAGAAATCCTACAGCCACTGTAATTTTTTGAATATGTGGACATCAAAACGTGTAAACTCAGAGGGTTTGAGCTTTTATTTTGAAATCGCGACGAACATTTAACATTGAGAACCATACTGATGTATTCTCCTGTGTTTGCGTAGGTTTATAAATGATTTACCTTGCAAACCTGATAAAATGGCAGACACTGCGTTCCCAGATGAACGTTATAATAAACCCAATCTCACAGCAATATGCTAGGATGGAGTTTGAGATGCTGCACACATGTAAATAATAACAGTGGAGCAACATTACTGTGAATGTAGCCGCTCTGATGTGACGTAAGTTTGTTAATTCACAATAGCATTATGCTTTATTGTGATTTTTAAATGGCTTTATATCATACAGCCTTGGAAAATGGTCTAATAATGCATTTTATGCATTCTCGTCCGTGCAAGGCTCCACTTCCGGTATTTTGCTGGTTTCTCAACAGGGGCAAAATACAGTCGAGGATTTTGTAAAATCGAGTACTCGAATTGAATCGAAGAATCGTGACATACACATGCCTGTAGTATATTTTATTCTGTGAGACAGTTTTTTTAACCAAATCAACTGATTCATTAAAGATTCGACTCAAAAGAATGATTCATTCATGAATAAAGCTCTCATTTGGACCACATTTATGATACTTTTATAGTTATTGTGCATTTGTTTTATCTTTTTTGTATTTTTGAAGCTTTTAAGTTTAAGTAACTGCTCATTTTATCTTAAAATCTCAAAAGTTCAAAAGTTAAGTGAAAGAATCATTTAATGCCTTAAATTAAAACCGACCTAAATTTAAACTAAATCTTTCTTCAAAAAACATGACAGTACTACATGTTCATAAAAGCATGTGACCGAATAATTGCGCTCCAACTTTGCTTCACTATTCAGTGAGAAAAGGCAGAGCATGTGATATGCAATCTACCCATTAAGACCAATTAAGAAAACCGGCCTGAATTGTATCTGCTGTAACACAGCTCAGTACACAGAGAGGTGATAATGATGTTTTAATTAAATATGGGAGGAAAAGGTCCCAAAATGAAGCTTACAGCTAACCAAGCAGCAGCCATTTGGTAACTGTGCACACAAGGCCCTGTTAATGTCTCCAGCCTCTGTCTGCCTGGGCACATGTGGCTCTCTTGGTTTCCTTCAAGCTAAAAGCTCCTCATTAATCAGAGTTAAGTAAGAAACTAAAGGTCCTTACAGCTGTAGGTTAGAAGCACGCCGATCCATGATGGTGCGTTTGTGCCACAGCACATTTTAGTTTATGTCTCCTCCCATTAGCATTCACCAGAGAAGTGCTCCAGTTTTATTTTGCAGTTAAGGACCCTGTTAAACCCTGAGTTTTAAATGTTGTATTACCATTTAAATGTTCCCAGAAAGAAATAAACGCATGGATTTATAATAGAACAGATATAAAGAGACTTGGAGCTCAGGTGGGAGGGAATCGTGGGAGTTTGTCCTTGTGGCAGTGCAGGTGAGAAATCGATTGCTTTAGACTGGGCCGGGTGAACAGATGAGATTGTAAGGTCAGGTCGGGGATGTGTGCTTGGGGTCATGGTTTGTGAGGTGTTTAATAGTGACGTGCAAGTCGCACATGGGATTCTTCTGATGGAGGGTGAAAGTTCAGTGGATGTGTATGAAATCAAAGTGACCGCTCATATATATCAAACCTTGAATAGGGCAGTACAAGAGTGTTCATAGAATAAATGCTGCATGGAAATGAAATTGTTTTTGCTCAAATGCAAGAGCTGATCTGGATGGAATATATGACTAAATACAATTACACAGCCAAATGTCCTGGATCACTGTTTGCTTTTTGCTGAAAATATACTCATCTTTAGATGTAGATGAGTTTGTTTCTTCATCAGAACAGATTTGGAGAAATGAACCATTGCATCACTTGCTCACTAATGAATCCTCTGCAGTGAATGGGTGCCATCAGAATGAGAGTTCAAATAGCTGATAAAAACATCACAATAATCCACAAGTAATCCATACCATTCCAGTCCATCAATTAATATCTTGTAAAGTGCAACTTGCTTGAAGTGCTTGAAGTACTTGAATTTGACTTTTAAGGCATGGAAAACCCTTGAAAATTGCAATATTGCTGAAGAGGTACTTGAAAAGTGCTTGAATTATTGAAAAACAATGTATCTATGAAAGAAGTGTTTAATTTTTTTCAATAAGCGCATATCTTTTCACGTAAAATTCACTCATCACTTTTCACTTATTTCAGTTAATGTCAGAAAACTAGCGAGCTAAGCCAGTAGCAGTACTAAACATGGCTCATGTAAACATGGCTGAAGATGCGAAAAGATGAATCAATTAACCGAATCAATTGAGTAAGTCATTTAAGCTGGAACAGCTCCCATTGATTTAAACTTGTGACTTTGATCATTCACTTTAACCAATTCACTAGCAAAAACCAGATCAAATGAAAAGAGCCATTCATTTTCAAATTTCAACATCACTTGTAATGATGCGCGAATCATTTGATTTAGATCGGAACTTCGGTGTGGTTTTGTGTATCATTAGATTTAGATCGGGACTTCGGACTGGTTTCGCAAATCATTTGACTTAGATCGGGACTTCAGATCATGTATTGTGAATCATTTGATTTGATCGGGACTTCAGAGCAGTTTGGCAAATCATTTGACTTAGATCAGGACATCAAATCACCTAGCGTGAATCATTTGATTTAGATTGGAACTTCTGTGTAGTTTTGCAAATCATTTGATTTAGATCAGGACTTCAAATCGCCTTGTGTGAATCATTTGATTTAGATTGGAACTTCAGAGTGGTTTTGCAAATCATTTGACTTAGATCAGGACTTCAGATCATATTGCGAATCATTTGATTTAGATCGGAACTTCGTGTGGTTTAGCAAATCATTTGACTTAGATCAGGACTTCAAATCGCCTAGTGTGAATCATTTGA
The DNA here is from genome assembly GCA_012976165.1 of Labeo catla. Taxonomy (NCBI): domain Eukaryota; kingdom Metazoa; phylum Chordata; class Actinopteri; order Cypriniformes; family Cyprinidae; genus Labeo; species Labeo catla. The sequence goes on from VONZ01000458.1 coordinate 29,102, forward strand.
TTTAGATCAGAACTTCGGAGTGGTTCTGCAGATCATTTGACTTCGTTCAGGACTTCAAATCACGTAGTGTGAATCATTTGATTTAGATCGAAACTTTAGTGTGGTTTTGCAAATCATTTGACTTAGATCAGGACTTCAAGTCACGCAGCGTGAATCATTTGATGTAGATCGGGACTTCGGAGCGTTTTAGCGAATCGTTTGACTTAGATCAGGACTTTGAAGTGGTTTCGCAAATCATTTGGCTTAGATCGGGACTTCAAGTCGCGTAGAGCAAATCATTTGATTTAGATCGGAACTTCATATATCGCAAATCATTTGATTCAGATCAGGACCTCAGTGCACGTATCGTGAATCATTTGATTTAGATTGGAACAGGTTTGTGAATCATTTTGCGGATTAATGATTCAAATCAAATGATTCTCGATATACGATTTTAATTCCCTATCTAAATCAAATGATTTGTGATACGCAAACTTCCGATCTAAGTCAAATGATCTGCGCTCTGAGTCCTGATCTGAAATGATGGTTTGCAAATCATTATTCAGATCTGGAGTTCAGAGTGTGGATGCGCAAATCATTTGATTTAATGACAAAACAGAATTGTCATCAATTTATTTATTAATTTAACTTCATCAATTTATTAAAAAAAAAAACTGAAATAAGTACATTGCATAAATATTCGCACTCTTAACTCAGTACTTATCTGAAACACCTTTACAGCCTCAGGTCTTTTTGGGTATGATGCAACACAGTTTGCACATCAACATTTGGCAGTTATCTGCCATTTATCACCTCTTCACCTCTCAAGCTCTGTCAGCTTGGATGGGGTCTGGCAGACATTTTCAGGTTTCTCCAGAAATCTTTAATTGGGTTCAAGCCCAGGCTCTGGCTCGGCCACTCAATGACATTCACAGATTTGTTTGTTTACCTCTGTTTTTACTCTAATATGCTCTTTTCGCTTTTAGACCTTTTAAGACGTGTGTGCCTTTCCAATTCACACCCATTCAATTGAATTTGCCACAGGTTAACTTCACTCAAAGTGTAGTAACATCTACAAGCAATACGAATGTTACTGAGCTAAATTTTAACTGTCCCAGATAAGGGTATGAATACTTATGCAACAGAATCATTTAAGTGTTTTATTTCTAATGAATTTGCAAAGATGTTAAAAAACTGTTTTTTGCTTTGTCATTATAGTGTATGGAGTGTAGATTAATGTGGAAAAAAGTATTTTAAAGCATTTTAACATAAGGCAGCAACAAAATGTGGGAAAAAATGAATACTTTTGCAAGGCACTGTACTGAATGTGCAATGTAACGAAGGTTGAGGTAGATATTAGCGTAAATGCTCTGTTCAAACAATCTTTTTCCCCTCAGTAATGAAGCTGAGATGTAGCTTAAGAGGTTAGTGTTAATTTTTGATGCTGAGGTTACTTGACGCCCACCGCTGGAAGAGATGCAGTAGCAGTATGATGTTTTTGTCTTGTAAAATAGGCTGGCTCAAATGAACTCAAGCAGTTGAGCATTTTACACAACAATCTCCCATCTTAGACTGTGATGACACGCTGTGAACATGTTCCTCACAGACTGTCTGCAATCCACTCCAGGTCATTTTGATCATATTTATCAAACCCTATCTGTGTACGATATCTGTTTTGGAAAGGAAAGAGTACATATTTATGTTTTTGAATTTCAGGTCACAGAAAATACTTTGGGATAGATGTATTAAATTCTTGCCGGTTGCGTGTAATCTTGTAAAGAGATTTCAAACAGCAACTTAATCTGCTTTGAAAGCAGCGTGATGGAATAACGCCCTTATTTATTGCTCCGAAAGATTTTGTTTACTCCTTTTGTCAAGATACATTCAGTTTTTCAATTTCTCACATTAATCTGATCACACGCAGGACATAATACACTTTTAAAGGTGTATCGTCTTTCATGCAAATGAGGCTGTGAGTTTGTATGTATTTCCGGTTGCAGTCAGAGGAGGGCGCTGTTACAGAAGAAGCCGTGATTTCTTTTTCCGTTACAGAGAAAGAGGCCAGAGCCTTTATTAGTTAAGAGTATTCATATTTGTGTTATATTTGTAATTCATACTCACAGAAATTTCAGCATGCAGCATGTTGTTTTGTCTGCTGTTCGTCTGGTAATGATAAATAACATGGACAAATAAGCGCTGTGATTATGCAAATAGTACAATGATTATGTTAATTTGGGTAGAAAGGTCTAGAAAGCTGTGATGAAGTTTTTGCATTGTTATTAAGATGATCTGAACCAGTTATATCACATACTATTTGCATGTTTCATGCTTGTTTTTGTATTCAGATTAATGGTATTTCACTTATTTGTACAGGATTATACTTCAAAGAGTTTTTGAATGATCATTATTAGTTTAATACAGATTCAAATTCTGTGGTAAATAGTATTTTTACAGTAAATGTATTTAAGGAAGCAGCAGTGTGACAGGAATCTAATTTAATGTTAATTTGTATTTAATGTACATAATTAAACTGCCATTAAAACTTCAGACTTCAGCTAGAATCTAATATTAAACATCCAGATGTTTTTGGAGCAGGAACGTTGACATGTAGCTGTCATAGTCATCTTTAATTCAGACTAAGAAACACAGGCACCAAGTTTGCACAAAGCCATTTTCACGGCGCTCTGATTTATTCATCGCCACCCAAATGTATGTGATCCTGTGCGTCAAATGTGAGGCGAATCAAGCCGCTACCCAAATACGTTGCCAAACCAGGAAATGAAGCCCAATGCCACGCGTCATTGCCTTTAATGGTCAGTGCCGACAATGGCTTTAATCTCCCTTCAGCTCGGGGTCCTGATGCTGACGGTGTTCCAGGAGGACGCTGAAGGTGCCTGTAGGTGCGGTTAGGGTGGCATGTGCGACGGCCGCTCTGTAGGACGGTGCTCTCGGCGGGCACCGCGGGGCAGGACCTGGTGCTGTCGGATGCAGGCTGGGGCTTGGTGGCACTGCCATCTGCTGCGGAGAGAGGCGTGCTGATGAAAGATTCAGGGCCTGAGACTCACTCATCTGTTATCGATTATGCTGCAGATGTGGAAGCATCCCACTTGGAGACTGTGACAAAACCCTGCCAGATTCAAACATATACAGCGATGACACTTGCCTTACATGAACCAAGCATTGATGTTGATCGGATGTTAGATCAGAAAGGCGTGTTTTGTAAAGGAAAAGTAAATGTAATTGATCTTGAGAATCAGGAAATGCGATCATGATTGTTGATTAACAAAACTTTCAACGTAAATCTGGGTTACAGTGAGACAATGGAAATGAAAGGGGCAAATTCAAAAACATGTTTAAAACATTATGTAAACAATATGTTTACATGGTTTTAGTGTGAGAAAATTGCTTATAACCTTTTCTGTGTAAAGTTATATGCAACTTTACAACTTTCTTAACATGGAAACAGACTGCCACAAACCTTAAAACCCCAACTACTTTAAAAATGATTTAAACAGCATTACAGTTTAAATAACACTAGCTTTAACAAAACAATGAATGTAAATTCTCTAATTAAATAGGTACTCCTGCAAAAGTTGGCCTCATTCACTTACATACTTTTTGTGCGACCAGTCAGGGTTTTTTTTGGGTGTTTGTGTGGCAATCAACATTTAACAGTTTAATTTGTATTTTTACCTTGTATTTTTTGTAATGTAATTAGAATATTCTTTAAATGTTTCATGCCACATATATTTTCTTTTATTTTTCTTTTCTTTGTTCTTTTTTTTACGAAACAAGGGGCTAGTCAAAATTATTTTTGGTTTCTGTTTATTTATTTATTTTGCAGCAATCAACATTTATTTAGAGTTTTTAACATTTTTTTTAAGCAGGAGGCTAATCAAAATGAGTTTAATTTTATTTTTGCAGTGTAATTGGAGTTTAACTTGTAATATATATTCATTAAATGTCTATTCTTTTCTCTTTTTCTTTCTTTTTTTAAAGAAAAAAATAATTTTTGTTTTTTATTATTTATTTATTTATTCATTCATTCATTTTTGCAGCAATCAACTTTTTAAAAAAAAAATAATGTAACTTTTTTTGTAGTTTAACTTGAGTTTAAATAGAATTTTTGTAGTGTAATTTGAATTTAACTTGTAACCCTGGAATATTCCTTAAATGTTTCTTGCCATTTTTTTCTTTTTTCTTTTCTTTTCTTTTCTTTTCTTTTCTTTTCTTTTCTCTTAAAGTAAACAAGGGGCTGATCATATTTATTTGTTTATTTGTTTATTTATTTATTTATTTATTTATTTTGCAGCAATCTACATTTATTTAGAGTTTAATATTTTTTTTAAGCAGGAGGCTACTCAAAATAGTTTATTTATTATTTGTTTATTTTTGCAGCAATTAACATTTATTTATTTATTTTTTAACGAGTTAAAATTGATTTTTTTTAAAAAATTTTTGTTTTGTTTTTTGCAGTGTAATTTGAGTTTAACTTGTAACCCTTGAATATTCCTTGAATGTTTTTTTCTTTTCTTGTCTTTTTTTCTGTTTTTTTAAAGAAAACAAGGGGCTAGTCAAAATAATTTATTTTTTCATTTATTTTGCAGTGATCAATATTTATTTGGAATGTAACTTTTTTTGTAGTTTAACTTGTGTTTAATGTATATATTTTTTGTAGTGTAATTTGAATTTAACTTGAATGTAACTCTGGAATATTCCTTAAATGTTTTTCTTTTTTTCTTTTCTTTTCTTTTCTTTTCTTTTCTTTTCTTTTCTTTTCTGTGGCTGATCGAATTTATTCATTTATTCATTTTGCAGCAATCAACATTTATTTAGATTTTAAATTTAGATTTTTAAATTTGTTTTTAAACAGGAGGCTAGTACAAATTATTGCGTTTGTTTATTTATTTATTTGTTTGTTTGTTTGTTAGTTTGTTTATTCATTGTAGTTTAACTTGACGTTAAATTATTATTTTTTTATTAAATTAATTTATGCAGCAATCAACACTTAGAGTTTAACCTTTTTAATACTTTAACATAAGTTTAAATTGAATGTTTTGTAGTGTCATTTAAATTTAAGTTGTAACCCTGGAATGTTCCTTAAATGTTTCCTGCCAAATCTCTGGATGCTGAGACATTTGTGTAATACAAAAGCAGTTTCTGCATGTTACACTACCAGATCAGCATAAATAGAGTTACAGTATTAATATCTACACAGGGTTTTGACTGATTGAGTGACATGTTGTGAAGCATCCTTTTGTTACTGGCTGGTAAAACCTTTATTCTCAGACCAGCTTTCATCTTAGCTTTGTTTATTCTCGGTTTATTCATGCAGCTGCGAACCCCGCTCTCAAAGAGGCAAAAAAATATATGTAAATGTATTGGTGAGGCTGAAAAAGTGAAATGAAGCAGCCCATTTTTTCAAATCACTCGTGCACACCGAAAAAACCTAGAACCTTCCTTTTCCAAAGAGCTGGGGTGACCTCAATAATTAAAGGACAATTTTCAAATGCAATTCTAATTTTCTACTAGACTGAAAAGCTTTATTATCCAATGGCTGACAAAAAAACTCCCCTGAATAGTCTCGACTCTTGGGCTTTCACTAAACTGGTCATGAATGCACAAACCATCTGTTTTTCTGGACGTTTGTCAGCGTGAGCGTGGCAGAGGCAGCTGCCAGAGTGGCACTGGACTGAATGATGAACCACACAACCTTTGTTTGCCGTGCGCTGGGCTTTGTGTGGCTTCGAGCTGTCCACTCGCTCCTACGGGCCTTTCATTGCTTTCCCCCGTCCGGCCTCCCACCTTTGCGCGCACCAGTTACCGTGAGGGAGCGGAGGAGAGGAGAGGAGAGGATGGACACTGGCTGCATTGTAGCTGCAAGGAGGGATTTGGGGTATTGTGCGCCTTCCAATCTGTAGCGCAGTGGGCGAAGATGTCGGGAGCCAAAGAAGCTGTGTGTGTGTGCCAGTGGGGCAGGGGAGAGGTGAGAGCAGCCAGAGGGGCTGAGAGACACAGAAACAGAGAGTGAGATGGGAGAGAGAGAGAGACAGAAACAGGAATAGAGAGACAGACAGACAGGGCGGAGGGGGCCCTCTAGAATATTACACACTTAAAATATAATCATGTCCTGGCAGTCGGGACACAATCTGTCTGCATATTTTCAAATTAAAAAAAGGCCAGCGTCGGGCAGCCCCGGCATATTGGAGCGTAATTTGATTCTTATCATGTGTGGTGTGCATCTCACTGTCTTCGTCGCTTATTTATTCGCGATCTCGTCGTGGTGTTTAGGAGATGGCTTTTTGTGAACTTATTTGTTTGCTTCTTTTTATTTCACTTGGGTGAAATATCACTTTCATTTTGTATCAGCGTCGACTAATAAGTGCCCCTTTGTACTGGCCATCGCTGTGACCTAATTGCATAAATTTGCCTCTCTGCTACACTTGACCAGAACAAAAAAAAGGCCAATCTGTGATTTGAGGAGACAAGATCAACCTGTCTGAGCAGTCTGGGTAAAATAATCTGCTCCATTTTTAAGCAACCTTAAATAATAATAACCAAAAAAAGATTAGCACCAAATGGAAACTAGCTTACATCGATCATGAAGCTTAAAAATGTAAGGAAGATAGACTGGATTCTAAATATCAGATAGAGAGAGAGAGAGAGAGAATATATTAACATATTTAGATTGATAAGTAGATTGATTGATATTAATATGATATTTCATATACTTTTAATTTTATATCAAGAAAAAGTCATATAGATAGACAGATAGATTATATATCAACATATATATTTAATTTGATAAGTAGATTGATTGATATTGTTATGATATTTAATATATATGCAATTTTATGTTGATAAAAAGTCATAGATTATATATCAATATAGATAGATAGATTATAAATGATCTATATATAGATTATATATATCAAATATATATTTAGTATGATAGATTAATAGGTTGTATGTGATGTGTACAGGTATGTATATGATATTTGATATATATTAAATTTCATAATAAAGTCAGATTATAAATAGATAGATTATATATATCAAATATATATTTAGTGTGATAGATGTATATCAACATATGTATATGATATATACTCAACTTTATATCGAGAAAAGTCATATATATACTGATAGATTATATATCAATCTATATTATATATCATGATTATCAACATATTTAGTTTGATAGGTTGTATGACGACATTTGTATATGATATTTGATATATTAAACTATATTGAGGAAAAGTCATTATATATATAGATTATATATCTACTGATATTATATATCAAATATATGTTAATTATATATCAACATTTAGTTTGATAGGTTGTATACTGACATATGTATATGATATTTTATATATGTTACATTTTTTATTGCGAAAAAAGTCATCATATATATGATCATATATACAACATATATATATATATATATATATATACACAAACACACACACACTGTATGTAGATGTAGAATATAGAAAGAAAAAAGAAAAAATTTCTATTATGTTGTATATGTAATATATTTCGCATATATGTTGGTAGTATATTGTTTTTGTGTGTCTATATATATATATATATACACACACACACTGTATATAGATGTAGAATATAGAAAAAAAAATATTATTTCTGTTTATTATTTCTGTTATAATTTATACGTAATATATTTATAAACATATTTCGCATATATGTTGGTAGTATATTGTTTTTGTGTGTGTGTGTGTGTGTGTATATATAAATATATATATATCTTTAAAGTATTTCTCTCTGTGTATGTAAATATAAATAAATAGTTGTGTATATAGTTAAATATAGCTATATATATATATATATATATAAAGAATATTTTAAATATGTAAATATGTTTCTCTATGTATGTAAATATCAAATAGGTATTGATGTACAATAAACAATACTTATTTATGGTTCTATATTTTGTATACACAACTATCAAAACTATCACAACAAAAATTGTATATATTGTAATTATAATATATTTTTTAGTCTAAAATGCTTGATTTTACACTTTCCACAGAGACACAGGCTACACCACAATAACGTAATGGACGTCTTGGGTTGATGGGAAGAGTTTGGATGAATGGACATTTGGTTGAACTGGTGAAGTCTTTCCTGATTAGCAGTCTTTTGTGCCTCATCACTGAGCTTCAATAATTTCTTGTTCCTGCTCATTGGGTTTCAGCGTCATTAGAAAGCAGGCTAATAGCACAGAAGGAATCGATTTAATTGTTATAAAAGATTGTAGTGAAAAACATTTTTTTTTACATGCCTAAATGTTTCATTGCAAAATAGGGGCTTTAAAAAAATCCATTTCCCGTAATAATTATGAGACATTTTAGCACGAACCCGACTGCGAGACACAGCACAACAAAAAGCCCTGTTTACGGTGGCCTACATAATTGTGCATGGCTGCTGCTGGTAAAGGAAGGTTTTAGCAGGAAACAGTTGTGCGCTTTCACACAGCGGTCAGAGCACGGCGGTTTTCTTTAGCCCGAGGGGTTGGAGGCACCCAGCACCGATGCTATGAGCTTCTCTCCCTCTGAGCGGCGTGTCATGAGTCAGACTCGATTACCGATGACGGCTTTGTGATGTGGGCAAATTGTCACTAAGGGCAGATCTGGAGCTGCGGCTCTCTCGCTACACTCGGAAGTGAAAGTCAAAGCACCAGAGACCTTGTTAGAGCTAATTCTGTACTCCTGTCTGCGAGACAAACTGTGCTCGTGTTGCATGCTTGGTGTGCATGACGAAGATGATAGAGATGAACTATAAGAACTAAAAACAATTTGCCTCAGATTTGTGATATCAGAATCGAGATTAAAAAAAAAGTCAGAATTGTGAGATAAATACTTGCAATTGTGAGAAAAATTGCAATTCTGAAATCAGGATTGCAAAGTTTATATCTCACAATTGTGAGTTTTAAACTCCCGGTAAGACTTTTTATCTCAATAAGAGTTTTTATCTCGCAGTTCTGACTTTTTTCTCAGAATTGTAAGACAAAAACGCAGGAAAAAAAAGTCTCAGTTGTGATCTGTAAACACTTTTTTATGTAAAAAAGTAGAATTGTGACATAAAGTCGCAATTGCAACTTAGCATCTAACAATTTGTACGTTTATATGTACAGTTCTGATAAAAACTCAAAAATACAAGAAAAAGTCAGAATTGTGAGATATATACTAGCAATTATGGGGAAAAACGCTGCAATTCTGAAAATTATTTTACTCAAAATAGTGACAAAAAGTCTTGAACTTGCAATTGTAAAAAAAGTCGCAATTCTGAAAATAATTTTTTAGGATTGCGAGTTTATGTATCACAATTGTGAGAAATGAAGTGGCAGTACTTCTCAGAATTGTGAGTTCATATTTTGTAATTCTGACTTGTTTTTGTGAGACAAAAACTCAGAATTGCGAAAACAAAAATTCTAAATTGTGATCTGTAGTTTTTGATTGTGATCTAGTTACGCAAAAAAGTCCAAATTGTGAGATATAAATTTGCAATCGCAATTTAGTATATTTCCTACAATTCATTTTTTTTCAGAATTGCAAGTTCATATCTCAGAATTATGAGATTTAAACTCATAAAAAAAAAATGTTAGAACTGTGAGATATAAATTCAAAACTGCAAGAAAAAGTCAGAATTGTGAGATATATATATTGTGGGAAAAACCCTGGAATTCTGAAAATTATTTTTCTGAGAATTGCAACAAAAAAGTCAAAATTATGAGATACATAAAATCGCTGTCACACCAAAAAAAAAAAAAAAACAGAATATTATTTTCAGGATTGTGAGTTTATATCTCACAATTGTGAGTTATAAACTCGCAATAAGACCTTACTTCTAAGATTTAAGAGTTTATATCTCGCAGTTTCTCAGACTTGTGAGTAAAAGGCAGAATTGTGAGATATATATTCACATATGTGGGAAAAAACGTTGCAGTTCTGAAAATTCTTTTTTGCAGAATTGAGCCAAAAATCCAAATTGTGAGATATACTCACAATTGTGGTAAAATTGTTGCAATTCTGACATTTCTTTTTCTCAGTATTGTGACAAAAAAGTCAAGATTTGAGAGTTTATTTCTCGCAGTTCTGGCTTTTTGTCTCAGCCTTGCGAAAAAAGGCAAAATTGTGAGACAAAAACTCCAACTCATGAGAGAAAATGTCTGAATTGTGATCTAAATGCAAAGTTACACACAAAAAAGTCAGAATTGTGGGATATAAACTCGCAACTTAGTATCTAACAATTTGTAAGTTCATATCTTACAATTCTGATTTTTCAGAAGTGCAAGTTTATATTTCAGAATTGTGAGATAGAACCTCAAAAAAAGTTAGAATTGCGAGATATAAACTTGCAATAATGAGAAAAACGTTGCAATCCTAAAAATACTTTCTCTCAGAATTGCGACAGAAAAAAGTCAAAATTGTGAGATATACATAAACGGCATTTCAACAAAAGCCGCAACAAGACTTTTCTTCTCACAATTGCAAGTTTATATCTCACAGTTCTGACTTTTTTAAGAATTGCTAAAAAAAAGGCAAAATTATAAGACAAACTCAGAATTGTGAGAAAAAAAAGTTATACGAAAAAAAGTCCGAATTGTGGAATATAAACTTGCATTCGCAACTTCAAACTGTATCTAACAGTTTGTATTTTATTTCTTACAATTAAGATTTTCAGAACTGCAAGTTTATATCTCGGAATTGTAAGATATAAACTGAAAACTGCAAGAAAAAAAGTTTTGTGAAAAAAATTATGAGACAGGTGTTTGCATGGTGTTGAAACTGATAGTCTAGTATTGTGAGACATTCATTGTGATTTAAATTTACAATAGACTGTGAGTCACTCATTGAGGATGTGGTGCTTTGTCTCTAACTTTAAAATTGCACAATAGCCCCAGTGATTATTAAGTACCCTTCTTTTTTTAACGGTTAGTGGGCCGTGTTAGCCTGAGCATAAGCTTTTGACTTTAGATGGGGCCAGAGAAACATATGGAGAGCTAAATAAAATTCAGATCAAGCACAATGATCCCTGCAAATCCTTTGTTATGCCACGTCCCCCGGTGAAAGACAGTGGGAGGAGAAGGGAGTTAGATACTTATAATGAGCTCATGAGGCATGAGCAAATGAATGTATAGCTCGATAATGTGGCCTTCTTTTGAGGCAGGGGAAGTGCCGTGCTGCCTGGGGAATTTTCAGAGCCCCTTTTCTCTAAGTTTGACGGTTGAGGATTTTGAAGCCTCATTGGCCGCCCCGTGTTGTCCTGTAATCAATGACAGTGACACTTGACAGATTGTCCAAGCTTGCATCCTTTGTTGCAGATTGCTGAAGTGAAAAGGCTTGGGAAGTAGCCAATGAATAAAGATGTTTAAAGCCAATAAATAAAACTTATAAGGCTATCGGTGTGAGCGGCACAGGGAAAAGCTTTCTTTCACACCAGGATAAAAAAAAAAATCTGCCACCTTTGAAGGACTTGTGAAGCCGAAGGCGTCTCATTGCTCAATCAAACAGATTAAGTCAGTCAGACAAGCAGCAATCTGTCCTTTTCAATAAAGTTACTTGAGTCATGTGGGATCACACAGACTCTCACATACATTAGATATTTAATTATCTTTACATTTTTATATATATATATATAGAGAGAGAGAGAGAGTACTATTTTAGCCTTTATATTTTTCCCTATATATATATATATATATATAAAATGTGTACATACATATATATATATATATATATATATATATATATACACACATGTGTATGTAAAAATGTATTAAAATACAGTGTATATATATATATATATATATATACTATTTTAGCCTATATATATAGATATAGAAAAAAATTATATATATATATATATATATATATAAATATAATAAGTAAAAATAACTAAATAAACTAAATATTTTAGGCTATATATGAAGAGTATATTTGCAAAATCTGAAAATTCAGTTTTTTTTTTTGTTTGTTTGTTTTTTATTAAAAAACAATGTTTTTCATTGTGCATTCCTATGAATCTCAATTAAACTGCAGTTGGATTATTTTGATATACAGTAAAAATAACAAAAAAAATACAGCTAACTGACACAAAACACAATAAAACATGGTAACATAAAAGTTATCTGTTTTTGCAACTCTTCATATATACATAGAAAAATATATATATATATAATTAAAAATAACAAAAATTATATACAACATAAAATATAAAAATAAAAAATGTGTAAAAATGTCATAAAATACAGTGTGTGTGTGTGTGTGTATATACTGTATTTTATGACATTTTTACAAGAATAAATGGCTGAAAAATATTAATGTGACAATTGTCCCCTGTAGTTACATTTTGATTTATAATTTTAGAGTTGTGGTTTTGTAAACTTAATATGAAGTTGTAAAACAGCAGTCCTCACAGTCATTCAATGCGTTTTGTTGTTTACTAATAGCAGCATGCTGTCTTTTAAAGCAGTTGCGACCCAGTAATGAGGACATCTGTTTTCATATGGCGCTTGACGCGTAGCACCAGAAATTTGATGTCATCCTGTCCAAACTTGTACATGGCTGGCAGATACTATTAGATTCTCTGATTGGTTCTGACAAGTCACTGACAGCTCTGGAGGTGAGGAGGGCGCATGACAAAGGGCAAGAAAAGGCTGAGCGGATGTCAGCTGGAGTCCAGTACTGCGCGCTAGTACTCACAACCCCCAACGCCCAGCCTATGTACCTCATCGCCCCCATTCCTGACCTCTGTGACCTCGAATCGACACAAGCCCGTCAGCACTGTCCCAACCCCCACATGCAAGCCGTGCTCTGAGGCCCCGCCCACTTTGATAACAAGCCACGCCTGCTCATTTACACCTGTGGACAACCAATCTCTGAGAATTCCACTCAAAAAAAAAATATTTTTCAAGGATTTTCACAGGTGTTGTGAAAGCAATTTGATGCAGATTGATGCCACATGCTGTGATATCTCTCTAGAAAAATGCTGTTATGCAAGTAAAGCCATTAGTCAATTTTAGCAGGCAGACACAGCTAATCTATTTTATTATTTAATCATAGTTTATTATTCTGGAATCTCTTATATTGTCTACTTTTGTGTTCCAAGATTCACAAATGCTTCGTTTCCAAGATTGGCTCTGGCTTTGGCAACATCTTGCCAATTCATGCACAATTTTTTGGCCAATTTTTACGCTAATCTTGGCAAATGGCAATACTCTGTAAATTAATAGCGTAGTGGCCATGTGTAGTTTAAAATAAATGAGCCTTTATTTATGTCTCTGATATCTTTCAGTACAGACCAAAATTCAGGGCCTTTTTACCTTCAGTCAATTTTTTTGACATGTTAATACATCTTTATTCAGTTTATCCCACATCAAGCTCTTTAGAATCATTGCAAGATTGCAAAACTTCAGCTTTCCCACTGTGATCTTTGCACTCAGGGGAATAATTGTGTAAAAATCACTTTTTTTATTAACTAGAGTATCAAATCTTGTATGTAATTTTGTATCAAATTTGAGGCACAATATACATTATGATCACAGAATTTATTAGAAAAAAAAAATGAACCCTTTGAAAAGTGAACCCTTTGCTGCATGCATCAAGGGCCAAAACATAGGGTTGCTGAGTCTCTTGACATAATGTGTCGAACAGATTTTTGGCTTTCAATTATCGTTAACACCTTTTTTGCCCCTTCTCAAATTTAAATTGTCCTGTAAAAAGATGATTCACAACTGGACTTTCTGATGAACGCCACTGGAAAGCTTTCCAAATAATTCAGATGCTATCTTATGTTTGTATTTTTTGTTAGTCTGCATCCCATGCACGGTATTTCTGTATTTGCTGTATTTATTAGTCTACATAAAACATTAAATATGTAAAAATAAAATTCGAATTATTACTATTTTTTAATTCCACAGTGACTGAATTAGCCTGCATCATTGGTTGTGTTAATTATGTATTCTGTTCAGATTTAAGCACAGCATGTGCACAGAGATTTGGATGCATAATGCATTTATAGTAACATTCTGTGTAGCAGATAAGTTAATTTTATTGGTGCCCTCTTAGAGGAAACAAGGCCTTGTTAGCAGCCTTACTGTTGTGCGTTTGACCCTTAAATCTTTGCTGTATCTCTCTAAGATGTCAGTCTGGCAAAACATTGACCTGCCATGTTCTATTTGACCTGCGGTGCTGAGATTGCCATGTCAGTGCTACAGGGGCATCCTTCACTCCCTGCTGTGTCGGGATACAGAAATGACCCAGGCCTCATCTCATCAGATATTAACATCCTTTACAATTACAATAACAGCCCATGAATATGTTCATATGTGCACCTCTTTGTCAGCATTATATGATGTTATCATCATAATTAATGGTAATATACAGTAGCACTGTTGTTTCTGCTTATATTGTAGAGTTGGTCTAAATCTCTATTTAGAGACATATGCATTTGGCAGTTGCTTTTATCCAAAGTAACTTACATTGCAAAAAGGATAGTTTACCCAAAAATGAAAATTACCCCATTATTTTCTCACCCTCAAGCCTTAGGTGTATATGACTTTCTTAATTCAGATGAATATAATCGAAGGTATATTAAAAATGTCCTTGCTCTTCCAAGCTTTATAATGGCAGTGAATGGGTGTTGAGATTTTGTTCAATAGAATGCACTTATCCATCATAAAAAGTACTCCACACAGCTTCGGGGATTTAATAAAGGCTTTCTGAAGCGAATCGATGTGTTTGTATAGGAAAAATATCCATATTCAGGGCTCTACATTACGACCATTTCATTCGCGTTTGCGAATAAAAAACTACTGCGTGCGTCTATGGAAAAATATTTAGGAGCACCAATGCGAGTGACCTGATTAGCGTATTTGTGTTTGTGCTGAGGGGAGCTTCAAAGGTTTCTACGTGTTTTTGCAACGTTGAGTAATGTATCACATAAATATCTCACAAATCCTTTCATAAACAAAGTGTAGGGAGCGTGTAAATATGGAACTTTGTGAGATTTCGATGAGTGATGAAGATGAGTGACAGCTTTTAATGATTTTTAAGGGAGTTTGGAAATGAGGTATTGATTTAATACAACAGTTAAATAAACAAGAAGTTAAAATAAGGTGACTTGCATGTCTAACTATAACACAATTTCCTGATTTTGCTCTGTTTTGTTATCAAAAATAGTTTGAAACAAGTCACAACTGAGCCGCTGCACATCTTCATTCAAACACAGTGGTGTTTCATTTATGAACGAATGTGCGTTTTAAACGAATCTAGTGAGGCCAATGATTCAATTTCCCATTCATGAAGTCACTTTCTTTATCCCTGAATGAATCAGCCGTTCGAACGAATCAAATGAATGAATGATTCAGTAATTAAATCAGTGACTTGCCGCCACCTACTGGCAGTTTTAGTTTAATTTTTAAAGTATCTTTTACTTATTTAAACCATTTAATATTTCTATATTCAAAATTTTATATTAAAAACATTAATCTCAACATGAATTTATGAATTTACATGCACTCATTCCACCTCTGAGCCTCAATAAACATGAAAATACACCTACAAGCCATTTTTGTGTTTTCTCTGTGCCACCTCTATAGTACAAATAAATTTTAATACTGATACTGTTAATACTGTTAATACTGATTTCATTTGATTGATAACTTATTCTACTTGTTCTTATTCTGTTTTTTTTTTTTTTAATTTGATATTGTAAAAAATTATTATAAATTTTATTCTAAAAATCAATCACTTCACATCAGTTCACTTCAAAAGGCCTTTATTAACCTCCCGGAGCCATTTGGAGTACTTTTTATGATGGATGGATGCATTTTATTGGACCTCAAAATTTCAGCAGCCATTCACTGCCATTATAAAGTTTGAAAGAGCCAGGACATTTTTTAATATAACTCCGATTGCATTTGTCTAAAAGAAGAAAGTCTTATATGCCTAGGATGGCTTGAGGGTGAGTAAATCATATGGTAATTTTAATTTTGGGTGAACTATCCCTTTAATGCACAATGACTGCATTAGTAAAATTAGGGTGCTGAGAGGTTTTTTTTGTATGTAATTTAGTACTTAAACCCTCAGGGTTGCCAGGTTTTCACGACAAAACCCGCCCAATTGCTACTCAAAACTAGCTCAATCGTGTTTCGAGGGGGTAAAATACACATTTTTTGGAGGGGTTCCCCCTGGTACATTTCGCATTCCAGGGACTAATTAAAACGTTATTGGGGTTGCTTCAACCCACGGACATGAAAAACAACCCACAGCAACAGTGTTAAAGAAGCCTATAATTCTGCAGGAAAACCACAGACTTGGCAACACTTTCCATTTTATAGTGGAACTAGACCAAACTAGTAACCTGGAGTTTTTTAGTCTGCAGAGATCTGATGTTCCACTACCTCTGGGCATCAGTGTCAGCCACACACCTGAGGTTGAATCACAAAAAACGTCTTCTTTGGGTGCTTTTGCAGCACATTGTCTTGTCTTTATGTCACAGGAGCAGTGATGTCTCAGAAGCTGCAGGGCAGTTTGGGTCATGACATGACCACCTCAAGACATGTAATGCCAATCTTTAAAAGACTATGTCACTGTAAATATGAATATGATGGTGATTTACTGCATGCGTCTTCAGTCTGACAGATGGACAACCTTTGATTTATTTGCCTGCCAACTAAACACAAAATGATTCTATGTAATCCAGCCTGACCATAAAAGGGTTTTGAATGAGAAGCATGTGTTTTCATGATTACAGTTTGACCTGTGGCATTTTATTTTAACATAGCGACATGCTAATGATGAATCCGCACAATCCCCAACGAGGTGAGGCTATTTTATATGCCGCCTGGTTCGCATGCTATCAGCAGTTTTCTTCATGACATTGCGGTCTTACAGTCAATCACCCCTGAATTTACAGCTTATTCTTGTCTTAATGTAAATTAACAGAGCTGGAAGCAACACCTCCGCTAACAGACCTGTGTTCTGTTTAGCAATAGATACAAACGCATTGATTCTCTAGTGCAGTTCTGGCTATGAAAATTATAATATGGAACAGAGATTAGAAGGAAATTATTATAGCCAGAAGGCATTTACCAAGAGATGGTGGGCAGAGAGGAAGAAAAAACCCTCGGCCCAAGAATAATGATAATCCATTTGGTTGGGCACGCGTGGTATTATTGCTGTACATTATGTATGTTCCATTTATACTACTACACACGCCACAGCCATGCTGACAGATAGGTAATTACTCTCTGCGCCAATGAACACTTATCAGCCCCACTGCTGTTTATTGCCAAAATGAAGAGCACTTGTCTGTCAAGGTCACTGCTTTGTACGTCCTCTTTAATAGTTCTTTCTTCACAGTTGTTGAACTTTGCATGCGAGCACTTTAAGTGGCAGGATGGCGGTGCCCTTATGAGAGCTCAGAGCTGAGTCTTCCCATCTCTCGAAGGAGATCTTGCTTTATTAATCTTTGTTTCAAGGCTCTCCAGAGATTTCCTATAGGCTTTAAAAAAAGAACAGAGGGAAACATGGGTGTAAAATTCCTGCTGAGTTTGAGATATCATAAATGTATTTATTTTTACATGTTTAAATACATTTGTGTGTGAGCCACCACTATAATTTTTATATGTTGTTTCTTAAAAAAACATTTTAATTTTAACTGTGATTTCATGCCTGGGAAAGTAATGGAAATTAGTAAAATTGTCAATGAATAGTTAAATAGTGTTTTATTAGTTTTGCTATGTTGTTGTCTTCTTTAATTTATCAGTACTGCCTATGGAAACCCGTTTCCGCCACTGTATAAAAAATGTAATAATGTAATTGCGACTTTTTAATCACACTGACTTTTTTTTCCTTGCAATTGCAAGTTTACATCTCGCAATTCTGACCTTTTTTCGTAGAATTGCGGGATACAAACTCGCAATTCTGAGAAATAAGAGTTTATATCTCGCAATTCTGACTTTATTTCTCGCAGTTGTGAGTTTATATCATGAAAAAAAGGTCTCAATTGTCAGTTTATATATAAATTCTGAGAAAAAATGTCAGAACTTCGAGAAAAAAATCTGAATTGCGTGGTATAAACTTGCATTTGTGAGAAAGTCTGAATTGTGAGTTTATATCTCCGAATTGCAAGAAAATAAATAATTGCAAGAATACATCTGAATTGCAAGAAAAAAGTCAGAATTGCGAGATATAAACTCCCAATTGTGTGAAAAAACGTCATAACTGTGTGATATAAACTTGCATTCCTGAGAAAAAAGTCAGAATTGTGATATATCTCATAATTCTGACTTTACAACTTGCAATGGCAAGTTTATATCTCGCAATTTTGAGGAAAAAAGTCAGACTTATGAGTTTATATCTCGCAATACTGACTTTACAAATCGCAAATGCAAGTTTATATTTCACAATTCTGAGAAAAAAAATCTGAATGGCAAGAAAAAAAATCAGAATTGTGAGATATAAACTCCTAATTGTGAGAAAAAAAGTCATAACTATGTGATATAAACTTGAATCTGTGAGAAAAAACTCAGAATTGTGATATAAACTCACAATTCTGACTTTTTCCTCGTAAATGCGAGTTTATATTACACAATTCTAAAAAAAAAAGTCAGAATCGTGATATCTCACTTTTCTGAGAAAAAAAGTCAGAATTGTGAGAGACAAACTCGCATTTGCAAGAAAAAAGTCAGAATTGCGAGTTTTTATCATGCAATTCTGAGAAAAAAGAATTATGAGTTTACAATATATCTCACAAAACTAACTTTATAACTCACAATTGTAAGCTTATATCTCACAATTCTGAGTCAGAATTGCAAGATGTAAACTCTCAATTGCGAGAAAGTCAGAATTCTGAAATAAAAAGTCAAAATTACCGTTTTTATTTTTTATTCAGTGGCAGAAACAGGCTTCCATAGCCATGAAGGTCTTCCAGGTTTGGAACGACATGAGGGTGAGTAATTAATGGCAGAATTTTCATTTTTGGGTGAACTATCTCTTTAAAATGATCTTGACACAAACAAAAATTATTATTTTGTGTGTGTCATCTAAATATAATAATAGTCAAGGTTTTTAGACGATTTGATGGAATCCTCCAAACCGAGTTGAGAATGTCATGCTTTGGTAGTGTTGGATAAAAGTCTCTACAGCGATGTTTCCCTTATGAAGCTGCCTGGGTGTGTACGATAAGTTCAGCTGACAGGAACCAAAGAGCCTGTTCCTATCTCAAGGGGCAATAGTAATGCATGAATGCCTTTGTTACTCCAGTTAACACTAAAATTACAAGCAACCCACAGTGCAGGACATGCTATGGCCTTGGGATAAAAACATATTTTTGTTGCCTAAGCCTAGTGTAGCCTAAAGCTGCAGATTTTTGCCATGTGAAGCCCAGAGATTCTGCCCTGTCTCATATAAGTAGTGTGGAGACATGTGTTTGCTTACGTATTCAGACTGTTTAGGTAGTTTGGTGTGCCCCGTGGTAACTGTCTGCTGTAGTTTATGTTGTGTTTGAATATTAGTGCTGTAATACTGCTCACTTCATTACCATTTCAATTAGTTTGCTCAAAGTCCCTGAAGAAAATGTTTTTAGATTGCAGCATTAGGTCAGACATTTTTTATTGGTTTGGTTTAGTAAGTCTGACAGAAAAGTCTCAAGTGTGATCTATTGATGATTTGATATGGGACTAGTTTATGTTTTAGTTTTAGATAGCGATAATAACCCTGGTTTTGAGCCTTAAATTTATCTCCAAAGCCTTCTGTGTATGGACAGATTAGATTGAAGAAATGAACAGTTCTTTTTCCTCCCTCTGATGCGAGGCTGACAGGAGTCACTTTGATACACTTTTGGAGCTGGGATTTTTCTATCAGTTGTGTGTGTGTTTTTTTCCTGGGGCTTCATCTTTGCAGACGTTGTGAGCTGTCATTTCGTTACTCCCTGTGACACGCTTGACACTCACAGGTTATGACAAGTGCTGGACATCAGCCTCGGTGCCAAGCCAACTGATAATATTTCTTTAGGTGAAAAGACACAGCGTGCAAACATAGATAGATAAATTCACAAGTTCCCATTTTTGCATGAAGAAAAATATTGTAAAAAAAGATTTATTAGTAACTGATCGAATAAATAGTCTAAAACACAACAAAATATATGGGATTTTTGTAGTCTAGACATTAAACAGCTTCTAAATATACTTTTTAATCTAGGCAATGTTTTATTAAGATTTGATGTTTATTATTAATTCATTAATTTACACATAAAATGGTGCAAATTTTTCTCAACAGTTTGTCCTGTCTAATTTTTTAATGTCCTCTACTTGACCTCTATTGCTTTTAAGGTTGTTGTGAAATATTTTCTAAATATATCCTTTCATTTTTTTTTTCTTTCAGTGGCCTTGAGGCACATTTTCACAGTTCTGTGTAGATGAGACACCTACGAACGGCCTGTTGTGAGCTGGTCGCGCCACAGCTCTAATACACTCAGCCTTGGGCACCTACAGAAATGTCTGATGAGCTTTGAAACTATTTTTAAGGTAAATTCAGTCAGTTTAAATGGGACATCGAGTGCAAAATTCACTTTTATGTGGTGTTTGCATATAAATGTGTCTTAGCAGTGTGTGGACACAACACCCTATAATGATAAAAATCCATTCACTCCTTTTTTACAGAAGGTTCAAATGCTCACTGATGCTCCAAAAGGAGAAAAACATGCATTAAGGGCCAGGGGGTGAAAACTTTTTGAAATTTAACTTATTTTGGAAAACATGTTAGTATCTTCGGTAGCCTCTGAAGGGCAGTACCAAATGAAAAAATATGATATTTCTGTAAAATAAGAAAAATGTACACATCTCCATTCTGTTCAAAAGTTTTCACCCCCAGCTCTTAATGCATGTTTTTTCTCCTTCTGAAGCATCAGTGAGCATTTGAACCTTCTGTAATAGTTGCATATGAGTCCCTCAGTTGTCCTCAGTGTGAAAAGATGGATCTCAAAATCATACATTCATAGTTGGAAAGGGTTCAAATATACAAAAATGCTGGAAAACCAAAGAATTTGTGGGTCCTGAACGATTTTTCTGAAGAACAGCAGGTAGTTTAACTGCTCAGGACAAAAAAGGGACTCAAGAACAACTATCACTAAACAAAAAAACACAGCTGTGGATCATTCAGGTAACAACACAGTATTTAGCACAAGGGGGTGTAAACTTTTGAACTTTTAAATCTAAACATCTTTCATTTTTCAATAACATGCATTTTGTATTACCCTTCTTATTTTGGTAAAATAATTAACGTTTTGCAGATTCTGAAAGGGGGATGTAAACTTTTGACTTTAACTGTATTCAAACTGTATTCAATTTCTGAAGGATCATGTGACACTGAAGACTGGAGTAATGATTCTGAAAATTCAGCTTTGCCATCAGAGGAATAAATTACATTTAAAATATATCCTGATAGAAAAGAGTTACTGTAAAGAACTGTAAAAACAGTTCTTAATCAGTTTTTACTGTATTTTGGATCAAAGAAATGCAGCCTACTGTGTTCGCTTTTAGAGAATACTTTGACGTAGTCTATTCTGCATGGCGTTTATTTTGGTTTGCCTGTTCTTTGGGGCATGTTAGCTGAGGTTGTGTCAGAGGGAGTGTGTGCTCATGGTATTGATAGAGGTGGAGCGTGTGTGATGGGCTTCAGATCTGTTGGCATATGACCTGCAGGGCTGCTGCTGCCGCCGCCGCCGCTGATGCCGGTCCAGGGCGCAGAACTGAGCCCACGCCGCACTTCACAGCTAGAGAGGGAATCTTGTCACCACGCACCACTCCAGGCCAGCCTCACCACAAACACACAGACACACACACTCACGCACACGTCTCCAAATTCATCCATCACCACGGAAACCGCCACAGGCTTCAGTTCCCTCACAAAGACAGTTTTGACTGGAGTGCTAAGAGCCAAGATGCACACAGTCAAAATGCCAAAGATTTTACATGCCAAATTAAAAAGGGGACAAATGCTGATTTGGAACACTTAATGAGATGAAGCGATAGGAGAAGACATGCTTGTGTGTACTTGGGAGAAACGTCGCACTGATCTAATCTCTTGCCGTCTCTTTTTTAAGAAGGCTTATTTATAGACAGATTGTTTTCGCGGATATGGTTTTTCATACGTTTTCATTTCTCTCTTTACCTTTTTTTCCAACATGCACTAGATTTTTAAGCATTTTAGTAAATGTCTTCGGCCTTAATAATCCAATTTTATCAAGTACACTCAAAAAAAAGTACTAAAGCTGTCACTGGGGCTGTCCCTAAATTTGCCTATTATTTATTAATAAAGTTAATCCAGGAATGTGCAAACAGTCTACATATAGTATGCTATCAATTTTTTTTCAAGAAATTAAAAGTTTTATTAAGCAAGGATGCATTAAACTGATCAAAAGTCAAAGTAAAGACATCTAGAGGAGTTTTATTTCAAATTAATGCTGTTCTTTTGAACTTTTTTTATTCATCAGAGAATGGAAATATATAGAAATATATCCTCGTTTACATGAAAATATTAAACAGTACAGCTGTTTTCAACAGTGATAATAATGTTTCTTGAGCACCAAATCAGGATCATGTAAAACTTAAGACTGAATTAATGCCTGCTAAAAATTTAGCTTTGCCATCACATGAGTTAATTACAATTAAAATATAATTAAATATATTAAATATAAAACCGTAGTTTATTATTTATTTATTGTAATAATATTATATTTAGTTGTAAAAAAAATAGTATTACTTATTTTTCGATCAAATGAATGCAAAACATTATAAAACTGCAGTGTGTATACGTATGTGTATTAGTGCTGTCAAATCGATTAATCACGATTAATTGCGATTAATCACATGCAAAATAAAAGTTTGTTTACATAATATGTGTATACTGTGCATATTTATATATAATTGTGCACACATACATGAATATATTTAAGAAATATATGTAATATAGATTTACATTTATATAATATAAATTGTATACAAATATGAATATTATATAAAATATGAAAACTATTTTTTAATGATAATAATAAGAAACGTTACATCAATTAAAATATAATTAAGTATATTAAAATATAATACTAATTTATTTATCATAATATTATATTTAATTGTAATACTAGCATTACCTATTTTTTCATCAAATAAATGCAAAACATAAAAAACTGTAGTGGTTAATCACGATTGATTGCATTCAAAATAAAAGTTTAAGTTTACATAATATATGTGTGTACTGTGTATATTTATATTTATATATAAATATACACATACATGTATATATTTAAAAATATATGTAATATACATTTAAATTTATAGAAAATAAATCATACAATTCTGAATATTATATGTAAAATGAATATTATATAAAATATGAAACAGTACAGCTGTTTTCAACACTGATAATAATAATAAATTGTTACCTTAGAAATGTTACCTAAGAATTAAAATGTAATTAAATATATTTATATATAAATAACAGTAACAGTAAATAACAGTTTTATTTATTATAATAATATTACATTTAATTGTAATAATAGTATTACTTATTTTTTGATCAAATGAATGCAAAAGTGTAGTGTATATATGTGTATTAGTGCTTTCAAATCGATTAATCACATCCAAAATTAAAGTTTGTGTTTACATATTATATGTGTGCTGTGTATATTTATTTATAAATATACACACATACAAGTACATATTTAATATTTATATATAATAATATATTTGAATGCACGTAATATGAATTATATACAAATATGAATATTAAAAATGAAAATAGTTCTTAAGTATTTATGTGTGTGTGTATTTATATTTACATACATATGTAAGCAAACTTTTATTTTGGGTGCGATTAATCGCAATTAAATGATTTGACAGCACTAATGTGTATATATTATCATCTCTTATATTTAAAGCTATTTTGTGTTCAGTGATAAAATATTAAGTAGACATTACAAATTGTAGTTTTACAAAGAAATGTTTTATTTCATTCAACATAAAATTTATTAGACATAAACATTCAGGCTGCGATGGCCTAATGTAAACATTTGAGAAACATCTCAGTTTTTTCATTGGTAATTAAAACAGCTTTGTTACCAACAGCCTTCAAAATACTTTCTATTTTGTTGCAGAAAAGAACGGTTTAAAACGACATGAGGGTGAGTAAATGATGACAGAATTAATTATTTTTCTTTCTGTTAACTGTTTTGTTGTTTGTTTTAATGAAATGATACTCCAAATAAGAAACTAAATCTGCCAGCAGGTGGCGGTAAATGTCTTTATGACTCATTCGATTTCTTTTATGACTCATTCGACTATTCATTCGTTCGATACGATTTATTCAAATGGCTGATTTATTCAGGAATGAAGTACATGGCTCTCTTTATAAATGGGCCTTTGAATCATTGATTCACATGATTCGTTCAAAACGAGGGTTCATTCAGAAACGAAACACTGCTGTGTTGCTCAGAGATGCGCTTTAAAGCCATAGCATATATATATATATATATATATATATATATAACTGAATTTAGTTTGATATTTATCTCTTACAAAATTAGGATACTGTTAGTCTTTAGAAACTTGCAATCAGGCCCGAAAATTCCATTTTTACTTTTAGAATTCTCGGGCCTTTCACATTTTGCCAGGCATTCCAGTTTCCCATCTACTAGGAAGAGCATGTATGTTCTGGGTGTGGTCCTAGCTTTGTTTACTTCATGGAGTGAACTGTAAGTAGCCATTATTATCATTATTTTGCATCTGCAATCGCTCAAGAAACAGCTGTTGGATTTGAGCACAATGCAAAGTGGCAGAGCCTGGAGTTGTTCTTGTTCATTCGGCTAACTACGCTTTGACGTGATGAATTCTGGCAGGGTTTTGTGCTGAATTCCACATCTTTGACAAGCATCAGTGCCACTGACCAGCAGTCATGCTATTGCCATGTTTGAAGGGGAAAGAGGAGGGGAAATGTGGAAATTCTCCACCTTCTGCTTTGGGTGCCACTGGATCACTGCCGGCTGCCAAGTCTCATCCGCGTCACTGGCCTGTCAGCAGGTCCCATGGTCCTGGGGTCAGCCCAACATCTGGCCCCTCTGCCTCGTCCTTTAAGGACTGTCACTGGGCAGCATCTGTTTATAGACATTGGCCCGATACCTCAGACTGCGGCCAGGAACCGCTTCAGTCACCTCCATGGTGTCAACACATCTGCGTGAAGTAAATGCGTCTGCTCACAATTTGCTTTCATATTAATATATTCATCAAGGCTCTTTTTTTTAAACGGTGTTTGAAGATATTTAGTTTCTATTCAAGTAAGGGGGCTTGTTGTTACACAAGGAAGGCATTTCCTTCAGCTTCCAAAACAATTCAGTGTCAGGTTGGGGCAAGCTGACCTGTGTTGTATTTGTTATTTTATAAAATAAAGTTTATAAATTGCAATTTCTGTTGACCAACTAATGGTTTGACATTTTTGTATACATACATATATACATTATTTGGCTTAAAATAATCCCTGCCTGAGAAATATTTACTAAAGTTAGCCTTTTTTATTTTGATATCTGTTCTTATCCTTTGCACGTCGCCAGAACACCAGTCACATGACTGTTTGTTTGTCACAAAGCAAAGTTTGCGTTTGTAAGCTGGGAGCGCCACGGCCTCAGACGGGTCATGGCAGAAATTATTGAACACAGGTTGAGTGACAGAGGGAGCTGGCTCAGGGATCAAGCAGATGTTGCAATCATAAAGAAATACACAAGTCCTGAATTAAATATGAAGCCTTAGGCACGGAAAACACAGGCCTGAAAAGACACGGATTATTGCTGTTCTGCAGGCTTTTTGGATGCAACAGGAGCAAAGATTGATTGTAGCGTGTGGCGAATGCAAGGAAATCCCAGTGAACATCAACGCGTTGGATTATATGAAATAACTGTAGTTACGTCTAAGGCAGTCTCTAGATGTGTCAGTCTTGAATAACATTTCATTTCTGGCGAGTAGACAGCTGTTCTCAACATATTGCAAATTCATTATTCAAATGGCTGGGATCCCTGGACAGCCCCTGTTATGTCAAAGGGTTTTAAAGCATTTACTTTGCAGAGCGCAGAGATGAAATTTGTAAAAAGGCAAAGAACTTGACAGAATCTCCTCAGAACATGGTTTTAGCAGGAAATGATTTGTTAGCCAATCATTTCTCTGTGTTGCAGCATGTTTGAAGAGGCCGTGTTGTGGGATCTGTGAATATTTTACAGTAAATCTGCTGGGTGATTATAAAAACTTTTAGGAAAGCAGATTAAAAATCCTATATTTCTATTAAAATTTAACAATGAATTCTTATACACAAACAATAACTTTATATAAACCTAAGCTTCTTTTTTTTTTCCAAAAGGTAAGAACAAAAATAGGTTTAGTTCACCAAACAAATCATCATGTACTCACCTTCATTTCACTCCAGACCCCTTTATGATCCTGGGTAACACTAAAGGTATTTGTAAGAACTGTTTTTGTCCATATAATGAAAATTAATGGAGATTTCATTTCAAAAGTCAGGTTTGAAATAACATATGAACTATCCCTTTAAGTGCTTAAATTAAAGAAACAAACAGGGAAAAATAGGGAGTCATAACAAATAAAAATAAGGAAGGTATTTGGCAGTATGAAGCTTTTTAATGTTTTAGAGTGATTAAAATTTTAGTGTTTTTCTCATAACAGAATCTTTTAGCAAAGCTGATGACTGTATGATTGTTTTGCGTGCCAAAATAGAAACCTCTCACTGATACTCTTCTATTTAGTGTACTATATATCTATGTTGCTGAGTGCCTCAGCAAATTTCCTATAAGGCTACAGATGACAAAAAAGTGTTTCAGTTTAATATTGTTATTATTATTAACTAGATAAGTAAAGTTTGAGAACAAATTTTGAAGTTGGTTTAAGAAAGCCTGGCCTGAAAATTTGAAGCAGTTGAAAGTTTGAAAGTTTAGATAAGATGTTGATAGCATGTTGTTAAAATTATTTAGCACATTTATGATTTAACATGTTGCTAGCATGTTTTTAGCATGATTAGCATGTTGTTAACAAGTTTCTAGCATATTGTCAACATGTTTTAACATATTTTTATTAATAATTGTATATTATTATATTTATTTATATTTTATATTACTGTTACTGTCTTGTTTTAACACGTTTAGCATGCTGTTATTAGCATGATGTTGCTAACATGTTTCTGACATGATTTGCATGTTGTTAGCATGTTTTTAACACGATTAGGATGTTGCTAACATGCTGTTAACATGTTGCTAACATGTTTCTAGCATGATTAGTATGTTGCTAGCTTGTTTTTAACATGATTAGCATGTGTATGTTGTTAGCATGTTGCTGGCATGTTTTAACATGATTAGCAAGCTGTTCGCATGTTGTTAGCATGTTAACATGTTTCTGGCATGTTGTTAGAATGTTTTTAACATGATTAGCACGCTGCTAACATGTTTTTACACGTTTCTAGCATGATTAGAATGTTTTTAGCTTGTTGTTAGCATGATTAGCATGTGTATGTTATTAGCATGTTGCTGGCATGTTTTTAACATAATAAGCATGCTGTTAACATGTTTAGCATGTAAGCATGTTGCTAACATGTTTCTGGCCTTAATTACATGTTAGGATGTTAACATGATTGGCATGTTGTTAAGCTGTTAACATGTTTTTTAACATGTTTCTATTATGATTAGCATGTTGCTAGCTTTGTTTTAGCGTGATTAGGATGTTGCTAGCTTTGTTTTATCATGATTAGCATGTGCATGTTGTTAGCATGTTGCTGACATGTTTTGAACATGATTATCATGTTTTTAATATGTTTAGCATGTTGTTAACAGGTTATTAACATGTTTCTATCATGATTAGGATGTTGCTAGCTTTGTTTTAGCATGATTAGCATGTGCATGTTGTTAGCATGTTGCTGACATGTTTTGAACATCATTATCATGTTTTTAATACGTTTAGCATATTGTTAGCATGTTGCTAACATGTTTCCAGCATGATTAGGTTTTTGATAGCATTTTGTTAGCATGATTAGCTTGTTGCTAGCTTGTTTTTAACATAATTAGCATGTGCATGTTGCTAGCATGTTTTTAGCATGATTAGCATGTTCTTTCATGTTGTTAGCGTGTATTTAATGTGATTTAACATGTTGCTAACATGCCTTTTAGTTAGTCTCCCAGCCTGGGTATGCTGGTCAAGCTGGTTTTAGCTGGTTGTTCCAGTTGGTCTGACCAACTAAGGAAGTCACCAAAACCCCTCTAAAACCAGCCTGCTGACCAGCTAAGCTGTTTTTAAGCTGCTTTTTTTCAGCAGGAATGAAAAAATCCAGGTAAAACCATCTGATGGGGAAAAAGAGAAAACCAACTGAAAACCAGATAAAACAAGCTGATGTAGCAAAAAAAAAAAAAAAGTTAAAAACCATCTAAACCCAGCTGATTTAGGAAAACAAAATGGTTAAATAATTAAAATGATTAACTTAAATACTAAGTAATAAATTGATAAACTGAATGAATTGTACTTTTCTTTTTTTTCTCAAATAACTTTTTTTATTAGAACATACAGTTCTTCAATTTTTTAGAATCACTAAATTAATAGTTTAATTAATATATCAACACTCCCAGTTTCTGTTAATAAATAAGTTGGAAAACAATCATTATTTAAATACCAGAATAAATATTTTATCCTATATTGGGGGTCCTTTGAATATTATGTTGAACAACTGGAAAAATGTTGAGAACCAACATGATGGGCGTCCACATTTAGAGTTGGTGGCCTTCTGCCAAAGTGACGAGTCAACTTTGCCGCCATATCCGTAAAGCAGTGTAAACAAAGTCAGGGTCAGAGCCAGATGGGTGATGTAAGAATTGACACACTCCCTGAAATCACATTTGCTTTGCAAAGAAGGGAAGTTAGCGAAGAAAACAATGGTGTTGTGAATTCTTGGCAGCGGGTTGCGGGGCGCCATTGACAAAAGCAAATGTGATTAAATTTTACTGGGATGGCTAGAGTCTCCGCAATCATCAGTGAGCTCGGGCTAAAGAGAGATGACACATAAATTACTCTGCCTCTTTGCTTCTAATGGGACTCGTCACTGTGGGGAAGTATCTTGCACACAGAGCAAATGACAGAAATGTTCACAGCTAATAGACTAACAATTTGCCAAAGCATCTCCATCGTTAGGATAGAAATCACAGAGAGGCCAGGCGATCATCTCCTCTAGATGGGCTTTTTCGGAAAATCTCGACACTGCTGCGATTGAAATTTTGAATCGTGATGCGCTTCAAAGTGTCTGACATTTTGTGAGACACCCAAAAGTCACATTTTGGATGGAAATAAGAAGAAATATGATATTTCTGTCTGTCTGCATTTGTAACCAACGAGCAGGGCTCTGAGTATGTGTGTCTGTCTGAGGCTGTCTGTGTTTTGGCGTGTTATTGCATGTGGGCAGTGTCTGGGAGAGGAGTCTAACTTGCGTCTCTGGGTGGACAGACCCCTGGGGAGTGACATTTTCCACAGGCGGACGCAGGGCAGCCGTGTGACTGTTTGACTCGTTCAGTGGTCAGGCACCACATCTAATGCCACACACCTCTAACACTCAGTCGACATGCTTTCAGCTGACACTTCACTGAGCGCAAATCGCTTCTGCCAAGGGTTTGTTTAAGTGTTACCTGAGCATGATGGGTAGAGCGCGTCTCAATAATGGGTGAGAAAATAACTCTACAAAATAACTTGAGATAAAACAGTTTTTAAAATTGAATGTTTAGCATTTATATGCGTTTCTTTAACTATAGTGGATAGTTTCTTAAAACATATATGCTATATATTTTTTTTCCCTCAGAAAGCCATGAAAATGCCCACCACAGTGTAATTTACAGCGTTAAAAACATAGCATTGATGATGATCTTTTTTTTTGTTTTGTTTTTTTTTTTGTCTTGCTAAAGTAAATTTCATTTATGCATTTTGACAAAATTGACAGGGGAACTGGTTAGAAATGACATAATTCTATAAAATATTCTGCTCATAAGTGATTTTTACAATTTGAAGTTTTAAATATTTTTAAAGTGGTTATTTACCAGGGTTATAACTGTTAGCTAAAATTAAAACAATAAAAACAACAGTTTTGCTACCTAAAATTAAATAAATATTAACTGAAATGAAATAAAATAAAATACAACATTTGTTTTATTTCAGATAGTTGCCAAGGCAACATTTTTCATTTTCATGCTAAAAAACAAAAATGATAAAAGCTGAATAAATAAAGTAATAAATAAAAATAATGAATAAATACTATATGGACATATTAAACTAAAAAATTAATAATTGCAACTAAATTACTAAAAATTTAACTAGAATTAAAATTAAAACAAAAAATATAAATAAAAAAAATCTAATTCAAAGTTATGAATTAGTTATATTTTATAAGAATTAATATTAATGAAAATAATATTATTAACATGTTAATACTAACAAAAACTATAGTAGCATATTGACATTAAAATAACATTGATATTTACTCACACACACACATATAAAATTAAAACTCAATAAACAAAGTATTAAGTAAAAATGAATAAATACTATATAGACAAACTAAAAAGCTAATAAAAATAACAAAAGCAAAAAAACAACATTGAAACATTTAAGTATAAAGTTAAAGTTATAAACAGAAAATATAATAATAATACTATACTGATATTAAAATAGCATTGATCTTTATATATAATAACTAAAACTAAATAAACAAAATAAGTACAAATAAATAAGTACTATATAGACATACTAAAAAACTAATAAAAATGACAAACTAATAGCTAAAGTTAAAACGTAGAAAATATAAAAATAAAATGTAATTAAATTACTTTATTTATGAATTGTTAATATTAATGAAAACTGTAACAGTATACTGATACTAAAATATATTTTTATATTATATAATATATAATAATAATGAAAACTAAATAAACAAAGGAATAAATAAAACTTAATAGTACTAAAAATTTATAAAAATGACAAAAGCAACAAAATTACTCAAAATGTAACTATAATTACAGTTAAAACAGAAAATCTAAAAATAAAATCTGTTTATTTTTAAATTAGTTATATATATATAATATATAAAATGAATAAAGTACTATATAGTACTATATAGACATACTAAATAAACTAATAAAAATGACAAAAGCAACAAAATTACTTCAAAATTTAACTGTACTTACAGTTAAAACCAAATGTAAAAATAAAATCTAATTCAAACTTATGAATTAGTTATATTATATATGAATTGTTCATATTAACAAAAACTATAATAGTATACTGGTACTAAAATAACATTGATATTAGAATGACCTTCAAAAGACCCAAAACAATGAAATATAACCCAAAAGAATGAAATTAAAAAAGTAAAATAATATTTTATATAATATTTTATAAAACTGTAGTTTAAATCTACATGGAAATTTTTAACAAGACTGTGTCTATGTGAGAAAGCAACCGTGCACAAATTGGTGTGTGTTTTAGTGTGTCTTATGAGGTTAACTGCGCTGTGTAAATTCCTGGGCAGCATGAGATATAGACTTGTGATCCTCTGATCTCTGATTATGTCTGAGCCTGTAAATATCATGTGATTAATCAAAAGGGCTTGTTCTGCACACGGCTTCCTCAGTCACCTTCACAGCTGGGAGACCAGCTCTGCCCTGTTTGCACGGATTTGTTTCAGTCCCTTCTGCCTGCAGCTTATTTCATTTAATAGACTTTAAATCTGCTGCGCTCTTTACTGGCTCTGTGTTTCTGTTTTCTCCAGCGGCTTGAGACGCACAATTTATACCACGTCACATGTAGTTTGCGCTGTTCTTTTTATGGTATTTATGCACATCACACCTTGAATGTGTCTCCAACCTCTTCGACCATGAGGTGCTGTCAAAGGACATTTGCTCTGCGTTTCTTTCACAAACACATTCAGGGGTTGTAAATGCATAAAGGAAAATGTAAGGCTCTTTTGTGTATTAATGTGTTTGGCTTGTCTAAAAAGTATATATATATATTATATATTTGTTGGGCTTTTATTTTGAAATCAATGTTTGTTATTTTGGAAGTTTCTTGTCTACATACTGTTGAGGTCAAAAGTTTACATACACCTTGCATAATCTGCAAAATGTTAATTATTTTACCAAAATAAGAGTGATCATACAAAATGCATGTTATTTTTTTATTTAGTACTGACCTGAATAGTCCACAAAAGAAAATAATTGTTGAATTTATAAAAATGACCCTGTTCAAAAGTTCACACACACTTGATTCTTAATACTGTGTTGTTACCTGAATGATCCACAGCTGTTTTTTTTAACAGTTAAACTGCCTGCTGGTCTTCAGAAAAATCCTTCAGGTGCCACAAATTCTTTGGTTTTTCAGCATTTTTGTATATTTGAACCCTTTCCAACAAGGACTGTATGATTTTGAGATCCATCTTTTCACACTGAGGACAACTGAGGTACTCGTATGCAAATATTACAGAAGGTTCAAATGCTCACTGATGCTCTAGAAGGAAAAAACGATGCATTAAGAGACAGGGGGTGAAAACTTTTGAACAGAATGAAGATGTGTACATTTTTCTTTTTTTGCCTAAATATATATATATATATATATATATTCATTTAGTACTGCCCTTCAGAAGCAATAGAAGATACTTACATGTTTCTGAGAAGACAAAATAAGTTAAATTTACCCTGTAGTTTTCACCCCTGGCTCTTAATGCATCGTGTTTCCTTCTGTTGCATCAGTGAGCGTTTGAACCTTCTGTAATAGTTGCATATGAGTCCCTCAGTTTCCTCAGTGTGAAAAGATGGATCTCAAAATCATACAATTATTGTTGAAAAGGGTTCAAATACATAAAAATGCTAAAATTTGCTAGAATTTGTGGGACCTGAAGAATTTGTGGGACCACTAGATTCCTTCCTGCCGTTATAGATGTTTAAATGGAGCCACTTTTGGTGAGTATATAATGTTTAATCATAATAAAGTCACATTTTCATGCTAAAGTTATGCTTTAGAGAACTTATGTTGGACAAAATGGCAGATTCTGCATTATGATTGGTCAGATTTCCTGTCAGTCAAACTCCTGGCGAAGGGTCAATTAACTAGTGTGGTTTTCATTGTATTCTATTCATTAGTGGAAAATATTTTTTTCATATCGTCCATTGTTTTGTTTAGGCTACTTCCATATTGTTTTTCCCAAATGCATGGCATGTCGTAATCACGAACACCCAGCTTGAAATTCGGAGTTTACTTACACTCAAAGGCTTGACCTCTTCGAACCATGCATACGCGGAGGCAAAAGTCACTTTTGTGCCTCTTTGACAAATGCCCTGTCATCTTCTACTGCCGTTATCTACCAATTACCCCTTTTCAAACTAGTTCACTTGGAAAATGCAGTCGGATGGCGCGGGTAACTCAACATGGGCTCGAAGAGGGCTAGTGATTCGTCTGATTGCTGAAACCTCAATGATTGTCATTCTAAGAAGGTGTAGGGGACATATATGTCAGCTTAATCAAGACATTAAACCTAGCGCCCGTCCGCCATGATGCGAAGCCCTGACCTGTCTGAGAAAATAGTTCTCTAATTGGTTTTGTGTGGTGGTGCAGCATCCCCGTTCCCACCCAGCCGTCATTTCCACACACTCCCAGTGCACATCACTGTCAGCAAGCCCGGAAAATCTCCTTAACAAGCTGCACATTACATAAACACTCCTTTTTTATTGAAGCTTAAAGCGAGACACTCAAGGAGAGGTTGTGTTTTCTATCCAAGACGAGGCCAGATGAGAGAAGATGGTGGAAAAACAACAACTGCTAACCTGGGAATGCATCCAAACCTTAGCTATGCTAATTTTGTCAGTATCGCAGCTTGACCGTGGAAAGATAGAATTAAGTTCTTGAGCAATTTGAAAGGGGCGTGAGGGTGGATGACAGGCCTGGTGAAATATGCCATGCGCTGCCCTTCTTCAGGTTAAGATCAGGGAGAAAATGCAAATTTACTGGATGTGCTTGTAGAGGTCATGAGCCAGTCTATTTATCAGCCACCCTCACGACAATGAACGTCATAGTACGTTGTACTTGTGGCATATAGTGTTTTTGCAAATCAAGGTCTCATCATAAACAGTTTTTTAATATAGGCATGCAAATTAATTTGCATTTTGTTTTTAAGAAAATATTGTGTGTTGCTTCTATTTGAAAATGTTGCAGTGTTGTTTTCTAATGTAGTACAGTTGACTTAGACTAATTTCAAACAATTCTTAGATTACAGTACAACATATTAATGTATTACAGCAGCTGTTACAAGGAGTTTATTTCATGTACTTCTACTCACTTATTTACCCCCTCTACCCTTTTACTTATTTACATATACTTTTACTTTTTTAGTTACATTCATATCTGTGTATCGTTTATAATTGTTTTACATAGTTGTTTAATTTTTACATTTTTACTTGCATGTAAATAACTTTATGTAAATTTATAAATAAGCAAAAAAGTAAAGTAGTATACAAGTTAATGAGATTGCATTTGGTAAATTAATTTAGTACATTTTACAGTCATTTTCTATTGAATTATCATATTTCTTTTATTTTATACTACAAATATATAAATATATAGTGTAAGTAAGTTTATATAAATTTGTAAATAAGAAAAAAGTAAAGTAGTACAAGTAAAAAAGATTGTATTTAGTACATTGATTTAGTACATTTTATAGTCATTTGTAGAATATTTTCTGAAATATATTTCTTTTATTGTATATTGTAAATATATAGTGCAAATAAATTAATGTAAAGTTGTAAATAAGCAAAAAGTAAAGTAATATACAAGTAAATTAGACTGTATTTGGTACACTGATTTAGTACATTTTATAGTCATTTTAAGGATATTTTCTGTCTAAATATATTTCTTCTATTATATACCATAAATATATAGTGTAAATAAATTATTATCAATTTGTAAGTAAGCAAAAAAGTAAAGTATACAACTAAATGAGATTGTATTTGGTACATTGATTTAGTAAATTTTACAGTAATTAGTAGAATATTTTCTATTGAAATATCTATTTTTTCTATTGTATAGTTTAAATATATAAATATATAGTATAAATAAATATGTAAATTTGTAAATAAACAAAAAAGTAATATACAAGTAAATAAGAATTTATTGAGTTAAAACTTTTATACTGATTTATAGTATATACTGATTTAGTATAGTATATATATACTATAAATATATAAAATACTTAAATACACTTATTTACTTACTTAAATACTTATGCATTAAATAATACCAGAATAACATGATCTTACAGAAGAATTGTGTTTGTATGCTAGTGTCCATGCTGAGATTGTTTTTTTTTTTTTAATCAATATCTGCTATATAATTAATCATTCAATTAAAGTCTTATGTCAAGGTTCTGTTGTCTATTCAGCAAAGCTGTTAGATGAGTTTTATATGCAGATATCGTATTGGCAGAGTTATTTATTTAATCTAAAATATGCATGATTTCAGCCACAGTCATTAGGTTCTTAATGAATTGTTAGATTTTATTTACTCTAATCACGTCGGACTACAGTCCTTAAATAGCTGAGCAGATTTTAGGTTAATGCACTGATTGAGATATGCAACTTTTATTTATATATTCAGATAACAGGTAGTTGAATCATCATTTAAAACCAACATTAGAGAGCACTTATGTTGAGCATTCAGCATGCTTTATTTTTAATCTGGCTCATTACTGATGATAAATTACATCTTAATTATAACAATAAACACCCTGCGTAAATGAATGAGGTGTATCTGACAGGAGGACTAATTTGCTAATAACTATCACCCTGTGAATAAATGATGACACCTCTCATTTTGCTTTACACGTTAGTCATGTCTCTTTTGTATTCCTCTGACTTATCTTTTTTTATAAAATAGGCTTAATATTTAATATTGATTAAAGAGACATTTCACCCAAAAGTGAATCATTTACTCATCCTCAAACCTAAGTTTCTTTCTTCTTCAGAAGATATTTTGAGAAATGTTAGTATGCAAGCAGTTGACGGTAGCCATTGACTTCCATTATATGGAAAAATACTATGGAAGTCAATGGCTACCATCAACTGTTTTTTATTTTTGGGTGTTTTTTTATGTACCTTAGTTTGTGAGAATTTAAATCGGCTCTATATACATGTATAATAATAGAATCAAAGTACAGTGCGAGTCTCAGACTTTTGTTCCCGTACGTGAAATCCCCATGTCACTCTATTGACAAGCTTAAGTGCTCAGATAAGCCTTGATTCATGGCACTATGCCTCGGAGCAACGACTCAACAGTGAGCTAAACCTCTTCAGTGATAAACATTAACGTGAAGTGAGCAGACAGAGAGCTCATCCATTAAAATATACAGCTCTGGTTGCTCCACAGGAGACCGACGGCTCGTGAGACAGGACAAGGGTGGGTGACCTTGAAGCATTAACTATTCCTGCTAATTGACTAATAATAAAATGTTTTTATTGTGCAAAAAAAGCCTTTAGGATAATTGAATTTTGCCCCACATTGTGGTATAGGTCTGGATTTTTGCTGAGGTTGTAAAACATGACTCTTAATTGGCATAATGAAAAAGATTACAGTGATGGCTGTGATTACTGTCCTCGGTTTCAAACTTTACGTTGAAACCAGACTCATTAAGCTGCAAATTACAGCACACAAACCTATTGGTCCTCATTAGCATTGACTGATCCTTGGCTGGGCGGACACCCTCACGTATTTTAATTAGCTACACCTCACATCCAATCAGTCTAATAACAGGTGTTAATTTTCGATTTCCCCTTTTCTTTCTTCTGTTATCAATGTTGATTGCATAATATGAATGGGCAACTTAGATTACATGATCTATTTGACCTTTTTTGAAGCCGGCCTTTAAGAAAAGTACTAAAGATCAGTATTTGCCAACTTCATTTTGGCTCAAGTTAGCCTTTGTCAAATGTTTTTATTAACTCTAGACACCAGGGTTGTGCATTATATGTATCGTCAATTAAATCTTTTTTTTTTTTACAATTATATGGATTTCTTTGAATGTAAAATTTCTTAGATTTTTTTTAAAGAGATTTATATATGTGACCCAGGATCACAAAACCAGTCATAAGGGTAAATTTTTCAAAACTGAGATTTATACATCATCTGAAAGCTGAATAAATAAGCTTTC
Source organism: Labeo catla (assembly GCA_012976165.1). Lineage (NCBI taxonomy): Eukaryota > Metazoa > Chordata > Actinopteri > Cypriniformes > Cyprinidae > Labeo > Labeo catla. The sequence goes on from VONZ01000458.1 coordinate 66,373, forward strand.
CATTGATGTGGTTTGTTAGGATAGGACAATATTTGTTCGAGATGCAGCTACTTGAAAATCTGGAATCTAAGGGTGCAAAAAAATCAAAATACTGAGAAAATCGCCTTTAAAGTTGTCCAAACAAAGTTCTTAACACTGTATATTACTAATCAAAAATTACGTTTTCATACATTTACAGTAGGGATTTTACAAAATAGCTTCATGGAACATGATCTTTACTTAATTTCCTAATGATTTTTGCTATAAAAGAAAAATCAATAATTTTGACCCATACAATGTATTTTTGGCTATTGCTACAACTATACCCCAGCGACTTAAGACTGGTTTTGTGGTCCAGGGTCACATATGATATAGGCCATGATACATGCAACATTCAATTTTTACATTATATTCTATTATTATTATTATTATTATTATTATTATTATTTAAACAAGACACTGCAGGTGAATAGGGTAAAAAAAAACAACTAATAGTTATTGCCTAATAGTTGATTGATTGCACTGATAATTGCAAATATTTTTTGTATTACAAGTTTTCTAAAATGTTAGGTTTAAATATGCAAATGAGGCATTATTTAATTAAACGTGCTAATTTGCGTAAATTTCTAGTACAAAAATCTAAACACTGAATGAAGTCAGTTTCAAAATTCTTGTTTTATTTTTTTGACGTGAGTCAAATGTTTTTACAGAGGAAATTTTGGGTATCTCATTTTGTCACTCCATAATTCTGAAAATACTTAGAACAGACAGAAAACAATATAATTTTCACAATTTTGGGGGGAATAAAATATTGTATATAATCAAGCAAATTATATGAAAAAATCCCTCTGTAAAAACCTTCAGGATGTAGACAGGAATAAAAATGTAAAGTTTGGTGTGTGTAAGTGTTACTGAAGTGGTGATTTATGGCTCAGTGTAGAAGAAAAACCTCATTTTGGGAAAACAGCCTTTAGAAATATGTATTGTAATTGAAATCTATTGACGCAAATAGATAAAGTGCTATAAAAGAAACACTTCACAGTGTTTTTTTGATGTTTTCTTTCCACTAGTCTAAAAAAACACTTAATGAAAAACCAAAAAGCCTAAAATCTCAAATTTGACAGGTGCATGAAAAAACAGTGTTTTTGCCGGCAGTGTCTCCCCTTATATGAATTAATTCACTTTATTTATTTATTTATTTATTTATTTATTTGTAAATGTATTACTCCCATGAACCCCTTGAGTACCCATACTTAAGCCAATGTGGTTTCAAATCTTTTAAAATTCATCTACTATGAAAACAACAAGGTGAACAAAGATACATGGGGTTGTTTGACTTCTGATTAAACTTGCAGGAGTATCAGACAAGTTTTGTCATGTTATCATGTATTGTGCTACATGAAAACTGTGACGCTGGCTCTGCCCTGAAGGCAAGCAGTCAAACTGCATCAATCTCAGCTGAAGTTTTGCTTGCATGCCTGCAAATACAGATTCTATAACTGTACATTTATATGGTGTACATTTTCAGTTTCTACCATGCATAAACAACCAGCATTTCACATTTACATTCCATCTAGTGATTAATCCCCAGCACGACTAACTACGAACTAAAGATCAAGCTGTGGTCGATGCAGCGCTGTGCCATATATAACGGGGACTGACGGGTCTTCTGATAGGGTGTCAGTTTGGCTGTGTGTTAATGTTAAGTTGCCAAGCCACGCTACCAGTCTCATTACAGCAAATTTAGTCCACTGAGAGAACAAGAGAACTGCTCACGTGCACATTATAACAAAGAGATTTGTTTTGAGATTACCTCCAATGCTAAAATGTGCTCAGCCCTCTATAGAGGGTATGCACTTACATCACGATTTGGTCAGTTACCCAGATGCGTTGCCATTTTGGTGATACTCGGATGTAAACAACAACATGGATTGGATGGTTAATGTACTATACATTGTTCTGTTAATTTATGATGTCTAAACCACAGAACTTACGCAAAGGGCTCAATATTTTGACAAACTAAAGTTAATAGGTGGTAAAGATACATACAAGCAGTATTAGTTAAGACATTAGCTTAATATTTCACCTACCTGACTGGAAATGATAAGAGCAAACATGAATGTTGTCAAGATTCTTGCCCTGGAAATCCTGGTTTAGTCTGGCCAACCACAAACGTCCTTTTGTTCCTCAGACAGGTTTTTGCACTCTTCTTCTTGATTTGTTATAACTTTTGGCAGTCTATAGTAGTCCAAATGTTTTCCTGGTCCAAACTGATTAGCACAGCCCAACCCAAAACATGACAATATGTGACCATTTTCAGCACAATAATCAGCGAAATATGGGAGTTTAGTATTATATTATTAATTCAAAAAAGATACCAATACTACGAATTCTACTACTAATAACAATATAAAACACACTAAGGGTTAATGAGCTGCTGGGTTCATGAATATTAATTACGCTGTCTGCGTTCGCTCGAACTGATTTGCTAAAAATCAAAACAGGGACGTTAATAGGCGAGCACCAGCCAATGAGATTGATGTTTGCGCATTAGTCCCGCCCACCACCGGAGAAACCAGAAGTAGGTTATAGCTGTTCTTAAAAGCTGAAGAATTCCAAAAGAACGCCGTTATTTTGACAGGAAAATACAATTCTGCATGGTATGTAAGATTCTGTCGCTCTCTGTCTCTCTTTCTTCGCGTGTGTGTTGAAAAAATTGAAATGTGAAAAAATTGCTCTCAGCAAAGCGACGACGATGCTTGCGCCTTCACACTAGAGTTTACGGTACGTCAAATACAGGTACGTTGCACATTCATTGAGATGAATTGAAAGCTTGCACAGATCGCTTGACGGAGAGTGAAACTCTAAAACACTCAGTCAAAGTGAAAATATGTCTGTGATAAACTTATACCTAGGCTCCAACTCACACACTGGCGAGTAAAATCACACAAAGTTAAGATTTAGTCGCACAAAGTGAAAATTTACTCACATATTCGAGCATTGTAGAGGGTTTGTGTTGAAAAGCCTTATTCTTCAACCCAAAAGTAAGCCTGTGGGCAAGACATCCGGTTCATTAGCCGCTAATAACAAGAAAAATTACAACGTGCAGTAAATTGTAAAACTGTTTGCACTACAATACACTGTGTTCATAATTAATATAATACATTAATATAATATGTTAAGACACACCAATCTGCAATATCAAGCAGCGTTTTTTTTTGCTTGATATTGCAAATTGGTGTGTCTTAACGCACCAATTTGCAGTATGCACCTGTTTTGTGCAGCTAAAAATAGCTGGACATGGATGAGACCGGAAGCCAGGCCTATAAAATTTACAAATGCCTGCAAATGGCCGAAAATAAGATGGATAGGTTATGGTATAACCTAACTGAATGCTTCTAGTGCTCAGCAATCATGAGAATGGCAGGACAGCTGGACAGGATCAGTGTTGGGCAATGCAAATTCCCTAGACTGCAAGATTCCTGGCAGATATTCCGTTCTGACTGAGAACCTTGATAAATGTGTCGTTCTCTTTTTAAATAGCCCAGTACAGCAAGACCACCACTAGGACCACTCATAGTAATCAATAATACACTAAATAAAGTGCTTGATGCCTTCCAGCTTAGCTTTATCGTAACATGTTGTGAATGAGGCAGCACACAGGCATCTACAACAGCAGCCGTCATCCATCATTCCTTTCCCAGCAGAATAATTGTACGCACGTGAATGTGGATAGTCCTAAAACGGCAGTGTCGGAACACTTCTGTGACATTCGAGCTATTGGTTTTAGGGTGTTTGACTGAATAAAGCGTGCGCTCTGTGGGAGGCGGGGGACTGTGTTTATGGGCTGATCCCTTGACATGCCCTAAATTGCCTTGTTTGCTCAGCACATGCACAGAAACAGATGCTGCTTCACTGCGCTGGGTCATTCACTCCATCTCTTGGTGCTTTGAGGAAGACCTTCGTAGTTAGTCTCATCCTCTCGTGCACAAATACACTCGTGTTTGCTCATCCTGTTAATGCAACTACTAAAAAAGCAACTGAATGGCTAGGTTTAAGAAGCAAGCCATTCGAAATGAATTAATCCACTTTGGCCGAGGCTAATGTGACTGCCATCATTTACTAATTATCATCTGGCTTTCTGAAAACCTGTGTTAACTGAAGGACCTCCCCACCCCCTGGAGAGGAGGTGGTCTGTGCAGACATGTCATTTAGAGCTTTGTTATGGAGGTTTGTGCTCCATGGCCTGGATTATTATGATTAAGATCCACCTAGCAGACGACTGTCCAATTGTCACCTTCATTACGGCACCGGATCTGGAAGGGCACATGTGTTGTGCCAGTTCTTTGTGGCACCAAACAAATGCTCATTGTTTTGCTGTCATGTAATGGTTTCTGTGTCATTACTAGAAAATATAAATATATATATATATAAAAAGGTTTAATTTTTCACATCCTTAGCCATAATGCACATCTAACCTGATTATAGTAAGACAGGCTTGGCTTGCAGGATGTCACATTGAATTATGACAGTTGACGGTAAACTGAACAGTACCATCGCTTTTGACAAATGTACGACAAAAGACTGAGAACGTGCCGTAGAGCCACAAAATAAAATATCTTGATGTTGTTGTTGTTTTTGTAAACCTCATGTACATACAGGTTTGCACTATATGTTGGTGGGCATGTGGTAAATGTAACTCTTTTTTTTTGTTTTGTTTTGTTTTGTCAGAATTGATCAAATGTAAGTACAAAATGAAGATTAGATACATTTTTATGAAATATTAATATTTATTTAAGTAAATTAATATTTAATTTAACATATAATAGAATATACAGTATAAATAAATACATTAAACACATTATAAATTAAATAATGCATAGAAATTAAAGAGATTATGATTAATTTGGTAGCCTTTATGTGTAATCAATTATAGAGGTATTCATAATGTAGACTGTAATACATGTAACTGTAAAAATGTAAGTAAAATATGAAGATTAGATAAAGAGATTTGTATGGAATATTAATATTTATTTTAATAAATTAATATTTAATATTTATTTTAATAAATACAATTGCTAATTTATAAATTCTATAAATTATAAATAAATACATTAAATAAATTATAAATTAAATAATGCTTAGAGATTATGATTAATTTGGTAGCCTTCATGTATAATCACTTATAGAGGTATTCAAAATGTAAATTATTGTAAACATGCAAGTAAAATATGAAGATTAGATAAATTATTTTTTATGAAATATTAATATTTATTTATTTATAAATTCTATAAATTATAAATAAATACATTAAACATTATTAATTAAATGATGCATAAAGATTGAATAGATTATGATTAATTTAGTAGTCTTTATATATAATCAGTTATAGAGGTATTCATAATGTACATTAAATTACATTATAACTTCTTGTAAATGAATGTAAGTAAAATATGAAGATTAGATATTTTTAAATTAAATATTAATATTTAATTTAACAAATATATTTAATTAATAATTTGTTAAATTATATAAATTATAAATAAATAAATACATTGTACAAATTATAAATTAAATAATGCGTAAAAGATTATGAATAATTTGGTAGCCTTACTGTATAATCAATTATAGAGGTATTCATAATGTACATTGTAGTACATTATAACTTATTAATTTTGTTCTGTGTTTTTGTCATTTTTATTAGTTTTTAAAAACTTTATAAAACTTTTTATTATTATTTTTATTTCAGTTGTAGTCATATTGGTACATCAAGTTAATTTGAAATGAACTGAAAATAAGAGATGTCATTTTTAAAATGTTTTTTTTTTTTTGTCTCACTCAAGATTTATTGTATTTCAGTTAACAAACATTTCAGTAAAATAAAAATAATAACCCTGTATAGTAGTCTTTGTTTAATAGGTGTGAGATAAGAAAGAATAATTATATTCCAAAAGTATCTTCTGTTATAAAATGAGAAAATTAGAAGCTTTTTATTTATTTCATTTTATTTTATTTTGTCACTCAGCATGATGTAATTTGAAACAAATAGGTCAAAAAGCAAATAGGTCAAATATAAATAATTATCGGCTATCATATCAGCCATGTGCATTTTTGTAAATCATATTCCGTTCTATATCTTTTGTGTATTTATTGGTTGCTCCTACAGATTATTAAGCGAATGAGGCTAAGGCTTTGGTGGTCAGACCTTCATATATTGTGTGAGTGCTGGTGGAGAGAAGTCAGCTTTGATTACAAACTAAGTGCTGTGCTGCCAGACGGGGGAGGGTCTACATGCTGATATGCATTCTATCAGAATGATTCATGCAAATTATGCACATTATTCCTGCAGGAATTTCCACTGAAACTGCCCGGAGAAATTGCCGGAAATTAGCCATAAAATTCACTGTGTCGGGAGTGCAAGGTGAAGGCCACTAGGAAGCCAAGGACACCGGGCTTGTAGTTATTCCGCACGTGTGTGTCATGTGCGTGGTCACCTGGTGGTTTGTCCATGGATGCAAATACACAGCGTAGTGTTCATTAGAGGATTTTCCTTTGCTAACACACTGATGAGATTTTCAGTCACATGTGTGATAATAAGGCCGTGAGATGATGAGGAGCGTAATGTCCGTGAGTGTTACACTAAAACACATCCCCAGCTGCTCATTCATTGTGTCCTGCACCCCGTCTCGCTTGTTCCTGCTGTAGCATTCGTTCATGTTATCTTCAAATAGATTATTTTATTAATTTGCAGATTAAATGGCCAACTGATCAGTTGACGTCTTGATTAACAGGTTTGTTTTTCAGCTCTTGCGTTGAAAGTCTCCTTTACTGTATGTTACAGTAAATAATTTGCTGTCATTCTGATAAACAGAGTTGTTTTGTCCATCAGTTTGAATGAATTTTCATTTATAGAAATGTAACACTCATGTCCTGGTTTATTACCTTAAAGACTCCAAAAGCTTGTTTTATCAGTGAAATGCTACAAAAATTTGTCTGCTTGAATCTGTTTTATAGTTTCTATTTATTTTGTTTGGCATTTACACACAAAAACACCTGTACATATACAGGTGTGTGTGTGTTTTAAACTATGTAAAAAATAAAAAATCATAAATTTCAAATGCAGTGTCTGAATTTAAATGTGAATTTTTAATCAGTATTAGAATTTGAATTAAGAAATTCATATAATTTTATGAATTTTAATTGGTATGTAGTTAATTTTGTATGTGTGTGTGCGTGTATGTATGTGTGTATATATATATATATATATATATAAACACAATGTATTATATATTTATATATAATTTCTAATGATATTCGTATTTTTTTATGTATGTGTATATATATATATATATATATATATACACATACACACACGCATATAAACACAATATATTATTTATATATAATTTCTAATTATATATATTCTTATTTTATACACACATATAAATACAATATATTAAATATTTATATACTTTATATATATAATTTTGAATCTTATTTTTTTACATTGTTTTAAATATATTTAATTAAAATCAATTTGACAGATAATATAGATGTTACTGATAAGAAAACAACTGTTGAATTTGAATTATGAAATATAATTTTTTTTATAAAATTATAATTTTAATTATGTAGTTTATTTTGTGTGTGTGTGTATGTATGTATGTGTGTGTATATATATATATATATATATATACATAGTATTTATTTAATTTATTTAATTTAATTTCTTATTATATATGTTTTTATTTTAAATATATGAATTAATTTCTAAATATATTAATTTCTATTACCAAAATTTCTGTGGTTACATATATATAAATATATATTCTATATATTTATATATTTATATTCTATATTCTATATATATATATATATATATATATATATTGTTAGGGTTAATTGCTCTTCTTATTAATATTTATTTCTGTATGTATTTTAAATTGTCTATGTCTATCTCATCCAGAAACATATGCCTTACTTATATCACGAAGAACTAATGACAAGGAAAAACAACAAAAATTGTTTTATAGGCTGCAGAACCCTTAACAATGAATTCCCTTCTCATTAAGAACACAAAGCCTTACATAATACCATGCTTAATGTACAACATGAATGTATACATTAATCCTGGGCCACAATCAGCAGGGGTTTTGCTTTAACTCCATATGTCTGCTCTGTGCCTCATATGGCTGATGCTGAATGCCTGGCCTGCCTCGTGGAGCGAGGGAGCAGGGCTGGGGATGTTGCTCTGACTGACTCCCCTGGTAATGGTGTTGTCCCCCTGGCACTTTACGCTTCCCCCACAGCCACATTTAATGAATATCAGAAGTTGTAATGTATTTCAATGTAGTGTATATGAGGGTCAGTGAGCTTTGAGCATAACCGTAGCTCTTCACTGTGCACGTTGTGATCGTCCTGAACAGGTGCTGGGATGTTGCTCATAACCACCTTTTAAAGTGTACCTTTGAATATGCACATTAATATTCATATGCCATTTACAGTGGTAAAAATGAATCATTGTAGAAATGAGTCATTTGATATGGCAAGAATGAGGCTGTGATCACACTTTGTCAGTTTTTTCTGTTCGGAACACATATGGTGATTATGTGACAACAGTTTCATGTAATGAAACTCCGATGCCAAAGTATTTTTACTTTTTTTAACTTTTCAGATATGTGGTTGCTTATATCCTCGCTGCTTTTAATTAAGTATATTGAAAACAAATGACACATTTTCTGTGTCATAACCCCTAAATGGTCTCTAACTGGGCTGAACCGAACACTCTGTGTATGTTACAAATTGAAACATTTTCCCTCAAAGCCTAACGAGAACATAGTTATTGGTGCAGGTGGTCTGACCTTTAACCTCTTGTGTAATACTAATCAGTACTGTCAATTAGAGCCCTGTCTGAGCAAAGTTGTAATCCGAAAACAACGCCAAGAACATCAGATTATTATTTAAAGAAAGGAACAGTTTTTGAAAGGGATTATGATCTTAAAACTCTCCAGTAATCTCATTCATCCAGACAATAGATAATACAACAAATGTAGTTCAGTAATTCCTGCTTTTTGAAGAATAGCTCGTAATTACAAGTGACAGATCTAGAGCGTGACTGCTAAAAGATTTACGGTACTTTCACTGACAAATTTGGTGTAATTATAACACATAGACATAAAGATCATGGGTTCGAATGCTTAAATTCTTTTTAAGACTAAATACATAAACACAAGATGCACACTTATTATCACAACCTAAATTCGATACAAATTGCAATTGCATCACAATTAGTATTACAGAAAAAATAGCTAACATTTTAAATTAATTATACAAATATTACATATATTATTTGCACATATACACTGCCAGTCAAAAGTTTTTGAACAGTAAGGTTTTTGATGTTTTTTAAAGAAGTCTTTTCTGCTCACCAAGCCTGCTTTTATTTGATCCAAAGTAGAGCAAATACTGTTAAAATAACTGTTTTCTATTTGAATATATTTTAAAATGTAATTTATTCCAGCGAATTCAAAGCTACATTTTTACCACCATTACTCCAGTCGCGTGATCCTTCAGAAATTATTTTAATATTCTGATTTGCTGCTCAAAAAACATTTATTATTATTATTTTTGTTGAAAACAGCTAGTAGAATTTTTTTCAGGTTTCTCTGATAAATAGAAAGTTCAGAAGAACAGCATTTATCTGAAATAGAAATCTTTTGTAACATTATAAATTTCTTTATCATCACTTTTGATCAATTCAAAGCATCCTTGCTAAATAAAAGTATTAATTTCTATAATTTCTATTTAAAAAAAAATACTGACTCCAAGCTTTTGAATTGTATAGTGTATAATGTTACAAAAGCTTTTTATTTCAGATAAATGCTGATCTTTTATTGAATCTCTATTTATGAAAGAATCCTGAAAAAATGTACTCAATGGTTTTATATGCTGATGATGATAATAATAATAAATGTTACTTGAACAGCAAATCGGCATATTAGAATGATTTCTGAATGATCATGTGACACTGAAGAGTAATGATACTGAAAATTTAGGTTTGATAACAGGAATAAATTACATTTTAAAATATATTCAAAAAGAAAGCAGCAATTCAAAACTTTTGCTGTATTTTGGATCAAATAAATGCAGCTTGTAAATTAAAAATCAGACATAATTACTAGAGGCCTCAGCAATAATCAAAAGGTGAACGTTTATTAATAAGCATTTAAAAAAAAAAGTTTAACATTTTATTATAATTTCTTCAATTTACTGATAAATGTTCATTTGTTGAACATATTAATAAATGTTAATTTCCAACTAATTTTGGGTTCATTTTAAGCAATAAATATAGTCTTTTTTAAGCAATAGTTGAGTTAAAACTACCCAGAATGGTAGTTAAATATTTAACCCATCCGCTGGGTTTGTCCATATTTAACCCAGCGCTGGGTTGTTTTTAATCCAGCATTTTTAGAGCGATATATAAAATGAACATTCTGTCCAGTTTTCTGAAATACTTTAGTGGAATTTTAGGTTCACCATTGCTCCAGTTATTTTTATGAGATCAAATCTGTCATATTACTGGTTGGAAAGGAAAAGCAGTGCTTAACTTTTTATAACTTGTCTGTTTAGTTTTCTCAAACATATTCATCTACAAATGAATCATGCCGGTGCAGCTTAACATCGACAACATCACATTGACAACTAATTTAAAGAGCCATTAACCTTAACACTGGGCATTTGACTCTCTGTTCCTGTTTTTTACCATCTTTTTTTTTCTTAAATAACCGCATTATGCACAGCTCTCCCACAGCCGAGTGTGAATTACAGCATGTGACATTGGGGTACTGTCGCATGTACAGCATATTTCTTCTTCTTGTTGGTATAAGACCAGAGAGATGATTCAATTCCTAGGCTTTGAGCCTAAAGCTGATATGAAGAGGACGGTCCAATAGGGTCCTCCTCTAATGTATACTTTGAATATCCTTGTTTATCACCCCCAGCATACATCACATCTATATTACAAATAGGTGCCCTGGTAGCTCTTGATATGGTAAATTGGATATTTTATGGTTTATGAAAAGGCGCCTTTTTTATCTTTCACTTTTATTCATGACCTCTGAAGCTACAATTGCAGACACTGTAAAGACAGGTTAAGCTTTATTAGGTTCATGAATACAAACACGGCTTTGATTCTGTGTCACCGTTAAGATGGTTATCTCTTCTAGTTGCCTCATTGGTTTGGAGTTTATGTGAGTTTGAGCAGCTCTAAAATCTGCTTTTGATGGATCCCATTCTAATACTTTTGAATTAAGCCCTTTGTGAACTAATTGCTGTATTAAATAATGCATCCCAGTGCAATCTATAATTAATGCACTGTCGTTATTGTCTGGCTGCCTGCTAAGGTATGTGAAAAGGCAGTACTAGTTGCGCTGGGAAAGTGAACATGCGAGAGAATGATGGAAATCATGTAAATGGGGTCCTGGAAGTAGTTGACTCCACACAGTAATTGCTGACAGTATTTATCCAGGCAAGGCTTTGTGATGGCTGATTACTGCTGGCCCTGATTAACGACTCCTGCATGTGTCTCCACATCTGTGCTGCGCAGAGAATTAGAGAGGACAGAGTAATACCATAATACCAGTGCTTTCCAAATGGCTAATTTACAGAGTTGAAACACTGGAAAGAGTTAAGATGTTTTAAAAACCCCTGTCTATCTTGTGTAATATGCTTTTAGTTTTTATTGTTATATAGTATTTTTAGCCATGCACTTCACTGTACTTTTTCCCATCTGACTAGTGTGATTTTTATTATGCAAGCTAGATTTTTTTTTCTTCATTTAAAATTTCACTGGTAGAGAAAATCGTTTTTTTCCTACCGCGCATCTGATTTCATGTGATTATTGTAATTGGCTAATGTGTAAAATTAGAAGGGGCTTGGCTTTTTAATTACGTATGATTTTGTCTCATTAAACGGTGGCTGAGCGGGGTTGCCAGGTCGTCCCATATCAAACTGAGCGAAATCCGGTTAAAAACTCTTAAATGGCGCTGACAGTTCTCATTCGTGCTCTGCTGGAGTTTCTTTTAGTTCGGCTTTTGTTATTCTCCTTTTCTAAAAAGGTATTTCCGGTGACGTCGTTTACAAAGGTTGTGATGTCATGCAGTGATACTGAGCGTCATGGATAGTGTTGGTGCTGTCCCTGGTGCTGAACTAAACACGAGTCACATGGAGTGCGATAAAACATTTTGTAATATTTAAAAGTGTTTGTTAGAAATAGTTCTGCTTTCAGACTTTTTGGTGATTTAGATTTAAATTTCATCTCCGTCCAAACAGATCTTTCAAATATATCCAGCGGCTTGACAAGACAAATGAAAACTTGCTTTCGATAAAGAAAGCGAAGTTCTCTGTATGTTAAAAAGTAAACGCTTATCTTATAAATCAGTAACAAACATTTGAGGTCTTGAAACCAATAATTGTTTCATCTTTTACGCACTGGCGCTGCAACAACGCAGTGTTTTTTAAAAGAAAAGGCCACTGTCTTCGGTGTTAACAATGCTGAGATTCCCACTCACATTTTCGTTTATTATTATAATTAGTAGTAATTATTGATTCATAATATTTCGTGTAAGCTTTTTCACCTTTCCTGTTTTGATGAATTTGTTTTCTTTTTATTTTAGTTAAATAATAATTTTAGTGGTTTTATGTATAGCCTGTATAGTTCTTTAATGTTTGTAAAACTGCGTTAAATATTGCATAAGCGTTCTTGAAACTTCGTCTTTTTAATTTAAGAAAATCTCAAGCTAAACGTTCAAAGTGGTGTTTGTAAATTATGTTTTAAAGTGAAAACGGAGTTTCTTTTGCACTTGGTATCAGCATCGTGTGAAAGGGCATCTTCCTGTCCGTATCTAATCGTCCCGTTGTGATGGACAGCCGAACTGGAACAATGCAAACTAATGACACTGACACTGATGCTTGTGACTGTTTCCTGTGATTAAAGACACCCAATTACGGTAGTGAACAGTGTCGTAATTATGTTGCTTAATCACATCCAGGAGGTTTAATTGCCTTAACGATGTGTTTAATTAAAAAGAATATAGGTATTACAGTCGACAGTTTTGATACACTGTTGTTTTCAAATTAACATTATTAGACAACGTCACGGATTTTTTTTAATAATCATGATCGGGGTGACTAAGCTTTATCCTCCTTTAAGACGTCCTCCTTTAACCGTAGGGCATTGCTGTTCATAAAGTCTGGCCTTTTTTTTCTAGAGGCATTTAGATGTAAGCGAACATGAAATTAAAAACACAAGTGCTAATTTAAAGAGGAAAATATGTTGCTTCTAATTCGTTAAATGTAACATTTAGAATTTAACAAATTACGCGTCATGCGTAAAATATTTTTTTCCTTTCGACTTATTGATCGTAATCTCTGGAGCCAGCAGAAGCCATGAATCACTTTACTACCAAAGGCATCACAACATACAACCAGGCGTAATACGTTGGATCAAAATATTTTAATAAAGCTTTCCAATACATCAACACATACAAATGGCCCTCTGTGGTCATATTGAAACTAATTTATCTACATTGCTTCCAGCCTCGACCTGACAACAAGTTGAAACCGCCACGTCCCTAGCCAAACTGCATGTGTGTTTGTAAAAAGCCAAATCGGCGAGATTTACAGCAATGATGACAATGCATAATCAGACCAGGCATGCAGACCCACTTGATTTCATCCATTTAGAGAAATGAAAAAAGCAAAACAACTTTTTTAAGATTCCACCAAACTAACAATATATTACAATTTTTAAAATGAACAATCTCAACTAAGCTTTCGAAATAACACGTAGGCTACTTTAGAATAAAGTCCGATACGCTGTTCCTTTCAGCAGCTGCTTTGTAAAACACAGATGTCACTTGAAAGCAAACATTTACATAACATAAATTCAAAGTAGCAAGAATACGCATTATTGCAAGTTAGAGTTAAAACCTTGAAAAGTTTGGCATCATAAACAAGGTAAAAGATGGTTGCATGTTGTCAGGTCAATGATACACGTCATTCTGAAGGGTCCACGTTAATTAACTGTTCATTCTTCATCATCACCACCACCATCATCATCATCATCAGACATAGACTTTGTTTGGTTTTTATCCCACGCTCGCCAGCACTTAAAGTATAGGCTATACCGTATGTACACAATCAGTGTTTCTCGGAATGAAGTTGTAAGAAAAGTTTTTAGCATTCTTCTATAGCGACTTCATTGTAAAACTGCTGGCAAACATCAGTCTCTCTGTTTCAGAGTCAAAAGTTGCGCATGTGCTTCGGCTGCAGAGTTTAAGGCTTGTCAGTGCATTGCTTACAGAGGCTGGAGGTGACATTGTTGAAAAGGGCACATTTGTCTGGACAGGAGGACGCTGCAACTCCTGCGGGGAACGGGTACCCAGGCGGCTGCTCGTATGCGCCCAAACCCGGCGTGAGAGCTGTGGTGGCGGGCAGCGAGGCTGCAGAGATAGCCTGGCCTTGGTTGAGATACGCAACCAGCCGTCTCATCTCCTCCAGCGCCTGTGCCTGCATGAGGATGTAATTTTTGGCTAAGAGCAAGGTGGCGATTTTGGAGAGTTTCCGTACGGACGGACTGTGCGCGTAAGGGATGACCGCTCGCAGCTCGTCGAGCGCATCGTTCAGATCGTGCATTCTCCGTCTCTCCCGGGCGTTGATGTTTAGTCTGAGCATTTTTTGCTCTTTGTTTTTCTTACCTCCCTCTGACTTTGCACCGGGCACCGTCGTTCTCCCGTCCGTCATGAGCATCATCTCGCAGCGACCGTCGCTGTCATCGTCCGGGCTCTGCTCGCCGCCGCTGCTCTCCGCGGCCGAAGTCCTGTTGGCGCTCTCGCCGTATTTCACACACAAAGATCCGGTCGGCAGACCCAGCGTACCCGCTCGCCCGCCGGGCTGCACCGAGTCCGGGTCGTTCTGCTCAAAACAGCTGATGGGCGACTGGCTGTCCCGCGAACCAAGATCAATACCCGCAGCCGGTCGAAACGAGTCCATCTTTTTGCCCGAGACTGCGCTGAGAGTTTTGTGAAAAATGTCTCCACCCAAGTTTATTCTCCTGTCCATAGTCTCCCGAAAGTCGGATGCGATGATGGGGCTTCACTCAGCCGCTGTCCTCTCCTTAAGTTTCTACTCTATGAAGTGGAGTTGATGTTGATGGCCGCTCCACTTGTCAAGTGAGGCTCCTCCTAAAGTGCTCTACACTGCGTTTATCGTGTTGAGACACACTTTGTAGATCTCGGCAGCGATCAGCATCAGCAGCAGAAGGGGGAGTCTTTTACATCATTATCTCAAGTCGGGCTATTAATATGAAGAAGATTCGCCTATCGGGATTGAGCGCGCGCTACCCAATCAGGTTAACGTTTTAATTAATGGGATTAAAACGGTAACAAACAATCCAAACGGGTTTCTCACAGCTTTACAAAAGCGCCCCGGCTCTTTTATTCCTCTGCCCATCTGTGTGTACACCCAATGAACAACTGTAATCAAGCCGTTTCTTCATCTTTGCAGTTCAGAAGCGCACAATCGACTTATTATATGTTCTGTGTTAATATTGTTTCCTGACTGTTTTCATAAACTGAGGGAGAGACGGTGAGTGTTTAGGAGAGGATATTACTCAGGTCAAGTGATTTAGTAACAAAGTGTGGCATCAAATCGCTATTTTTATCTTAAAGTACCAATTCCACTAAGCTGTATGTGTTTTTTTTCTTTTTAATATTTCCATGGGACATACAAACTTTAAAAATAATAATAAAAAGGAAATTTGAAGAAAACACGTATCTCGTAGCCTAATGTTGTAGAAAATTGCAATAAATTTATTTCCTTATATTTGTTACTTCTCATTTTTACTCGCCGATACTCAAAAAACAAGACTTTTGATGTTTTGAAGCTCACGTTCGTTTCAGCTCATGTTTTTGTATTGCTTCTCCGTAGCAAAACACGATACAACATTGTGTTATTCAGTCTTGTTATATTTTTATATCTTCATCGAGAGGATTCACTATGTTAAATAAATCCCTTGTTTAAAATGTAGTCTGCAAAGCAGAATTCATTCTCTAATATCCGTAGACTTTTATATAACTTGTCTAGCTTGTACCTTCGTCTCAAAAAAGAGCACTGCATTTCTCGGCTCAAAGCATTCAACTCAAAACTTTACGATTGATCCTAGATATTAATGTATGCAGCAAGATCTAAAAACACATAAGTTGTGCGAAAACTCTTTGGAAAATCGTCATTTTGGACATTCGTGTGTGGAGCAAACATTCGTACTGAACACATTTAATAAATGATATCTTCACATGACCTGTTTGTTTGTATAGGCTACTGTACATTACAGTTGCAGACAATGGTAATGTCCAAACTTTTGGGACAATTCTCATAAAAAGAAAGAGGACACATTTGTGAACGCGAGTCGCCCCCACGTGGCCACAATGAATTTTGCGCTCACAAGATTTTTTTTTCAAGTGGTGTCACTTCAAAGTCATCGATAGACATATTATGTTATCATATAATATCTCAGCAGTGACGTGCAGCTGTTTTTTTATTAGATATGTGGTGAAACAGAGGACCATAGCTTTTATCTATTCAAATGTTAATATTTTAATGTAAATATTTTGATTTTGATGTTGTTGTTTTTTTTTGCAAATGAAGTCAGAGGATTAGATTTTAGTTTAGACCCTACAATTTTACATTGTCAGTAATGGGAAACACAACCTGTGGGATGTTCTTTATTACTGTCAACAGGAAGGACCATTCTTATACCTATCAAACTGAGCAAATCAGACCAGATGAGGCTGGAAGTTCAAACAGCTCTCTCACTTCAACTCAGCTCTCTCTTCAGTCTTCACAGCAGTCTTTACTTTATATATAGACTAAAGTCAGCTTTTCCAATAAATTTGGAAAAATCACCTTGCTTCCTTAGATCTTAATCTTCTATACTGATAATGTCAGATTATTTTCTCAGAGATATTTTTAATAGGCTATGTACTTTTTTTGTAATGACTGTCCTGTGCCACATGGTGTCAGACTGCACATATTAAACATGCAATGAAACCTTTATGTTTTTGTTTAGGTATTTATGACAGATTTTACTTAATGTCTTACAGCCTTTTCTGTTGCACAATAAATAAAATATTTGGACCTACTTTAATTTGTGATAATTTTGCACTGATAAGAGACAGCACAAACTAAGAAAAAAATGTTTTACTACATAAACAGTTTATACAAAAACTCAAAAAATGTTTTGATTCATCAAAATATTCACCATTAGCAACTATTACAGCTCAGCAAAATTTGGGCTTATATTCATTGTATTCTAAACTTAATTGGCAATCGATTGTTGAAGCTATTAAGGTGTGCTGACCCAAAAATCTTTTAAAAACCTGGGCCAAGTTTAAACCAGTAACCAGGCATCACAGCTGACAAAGGGGCATGTCTGACTTTGTAATGCAAATATTGCCATTATTATGGAATCGAAATGAAAATTATTATTGCTGGTCTTCAATGATAATAAAAGTTACTTTAATGTATTTGCACCAAAAAATGATAAGGATTTATGGTGATATCGTCCAAAACCACACTTGTACATACATGTTTTTGCATTGTACTTAAAATACTTAACAAATATCTCAATAAGCTTTCCACTGATGTATGGTTTGTTAAGATAAGGCAATATTTGGCCAAGATACAACTATTTGAATATGTTGAATCTGAGGGTGCAAAAAATCAAAATATTGAGAAAATCGCCTTTAAGGTTGTCTAAATGAAGTTCTTAGCGATGCATATTACTAATCTAAAATTAAGTTTTGGTATATTTCCAGTAGGAAATTGACAAAATAACTTAATGGAACATGATCTTTACTTAATTTACTTGATTTTTGGCATAAAAGAAAAATTGATTGTTTTGATCCATATTTTTGGGTATTGCTACAAATATACCCGTGCTACTTAAGACTGGTTTTGTAGTCCATATGTGTATATATATATATATATATATATATGCAATTAAGTTCTGTAGTTACATATTAAATTACATATTCGACCCTATACACCGTAACCCACCCTTAAACCTAAATTAAAAGTTTGTCTGTCTATCTATCTATCTATCTATCTCTCTCTCTCTCTGATATAATTGCATAGGCTATACAAGGAAAACTAGGACTGATATGCTACATTCGCCACAATGAGCAGTTTCCAGTGTGATGGATGAACCGGAAGTATAGCTAACCTCTTTATTGACTCCTTATTTGATATGACGATGCAGATGCAACGTTATATCATGTGACAACGATGTATCGTAGTACACTTTAAACCATGTTCAAAAATCATTCCAAAACACCTGAATAACACCGTTTCACTTACCATAACAATAGACGCAATATTCCAAAAATAAAACGCTAGTATTTCATTCAGTCCTGTTTTTCTATTTCGCTGTTTCTGTTTCCTTGTACACTGATATCTGTACTCGTTTAATAAATATTATTATTCATCACTTAGCAACGGCACAGATGCTTGACTCGAACGAGTAAGTTGTTTACACTAAAGTAATCTTTTAAATAAGCAGTTAAATCCTGCTGCTCCTGCAGGTGGCAGAGTTGCTCTATATATGTGTCCTTATTTCATTTTTAATCTTGCGCCACATATGTTCTGTTCTTTTCGTTCTTTTAACAAACACTGGTTGCATAGCAACACAATGAACCGAGACATGTTATTTTTTTAGTGAGTAGCAATTTTATCATTTCAAAGTGGTCACTTCATACCAATTACTGCGTACTTCTGATACGAGAGCAGCTCGCCTCGCGCAATCGTGTCCGCGCGTGCTGATCTGTCAAGGCTCGCGCGTGATCTGAATAATGATGGCAGAGTTTATGTGATGCATGACTGCTCTGCATTGAGCGCCTAAGCTTATTAAATTTACGTCTTATTTAAGTTATGTAGAATGCGATAGCAATTTTAGCGTATAGCCACGCGTGGTTTTCCCAGTTACATCGCACATCTTTTAGATAGGCCACGTTTTATTAAGTTAAAGGTTTTTGTTGGGATGTAATGTGGATATAAATATATAAATATCATTCCGCCAACATCTTGAAGTGTTCTGACGCGTGTGTTACGCAACTCTGCTGGGGCAGCAGTATCGTGGTGTCCTGTTCCTAAGAGTGTCTTATTTAGTTTTCTTGAATCCGGGAGAGGTTATTTGTTGTTTTTATTTTATTATTTATTTGAGTCATGCTCAATTTCCTGTTGCCATCATCCAATGTCTCGGTTACTCTCTTTCACGACGCATTCTGACAGATAATTAGCTTCACTGTCATGTTGACTCACAAATATGTAATTATTATGTGTGGATTTTTTCCTTTTCTAAACTATCAACAGTGTCTACTGTATTTAACATAAACGTATGTTATTACATCTTTATTCTCTTGTTTAATTTAAGATTTTCATCTTTAGTCTCAACGCAGCATTATTTGGGTAAATTTGTAATTTGCATGCTCCTTTTTAGAAAGGGGGAAAAACGAAAGTTCTGTAATTGTAAGAATTTATGTATTCTGTAATTAAACTTTTGGTGTTGTAACCCCCCAAAACAGTCAAAATATCTTTTTTTGTGTTCTGCAAAATAAAGTAATAGCAAATAATGAAAACATTTTATTTTGGGGTGTACTGTCTCTTTAAGTTTTCCCTCTTTTTTGTCTTGATTCGGAGACTACGTTTTTAGCCGTTAGGGGTCGACATCTCCTTAGGGATCATTCAATTGGATTGAAGATTACTGTAGAAGAAAATCAGCTCTAAGCAGGCCATTTCTATAATTTCTTTTAACAGAACTACATTTGTGGAAATCTTGCCATTAATGATAGTCTCTCTATGATTCTCAGGCGAAGGTGGATAAAATATTCAAATACGGTTTTGTAGATTATTTGTGGTGTAAAATACAAACAACGTAACCAGTTAGATGAATGCATTTGTACGTTTGTTTTATATAATTTCAGAGTCAGAAAACAACGATAATGTGATCTCTAATTTTAATTTAAACTAAAATAAAATGTATGTCCTTAATTCTATGTTTATTGATTTTAACAGTTCCAGCTATCTTTCACCGCTCAAACACACTCGCTTGCACATGTGCAAATGGTTAGTTGACGGTTATTTACTTTATCTGTTCACCGTGATGCAGTGCGAGGTCTGCAAAGAGAAATTCAGCACCACATGTGGTGGACAGCGCCTCACCTTCAAGACCTCTGCAGCGTATCGCATTGTTTCCTGGTTTGCCGATTGCAGTACATTTCACAATTGTTTAACACAATATCCAAAACACACAGACCAGAACTATCAGAACTAGCTTTATTAGAAAAAAAAATCAATTTAATCAAATTATCAGTAACCTGCAGTATGTTTGGCCTGTTGATGGTGGAAGGCTCCGCTCTTGGCATTCACCGCGTGCCTTAATTGTAAGACATTAAATCAAGGTCCGCTGTGAACACGGAGAGCCAGAGTCTCAAATCACGCAGAGCCTGTCTAAAACATACCACAACCCCTCTCCATCATTGTAACCATCGCAAAGCATCTGCATTATCATGAAATCCTTCGTTTATCCAGTCATTCCCCAGCCTCTGGTTTTAGTGTCCCGGCGCGTATGATTCTCCGATTAAACGAATGCTTTTCGGAGACGTCCTGTGTTATTGAAACCATTCCGTTAAGTGTTTAAACACAGCACGGATCTGCAATAAAGCGAAGCGAATGCTCAAAAGGATTACTTAACCGCCGTATGATGAAATATGGACGTGAAACGTTGACAGCAAAAGGAAAAGGCCTTCGTTATTTTTTGGAGCTGGTTGCAAAATGACAGCCAGTCTGGGACAAAGAGGAACAAGGGGGGTTGACCATTTGATCTGCCTGAAAGGACCTCTGCTCTGTCAAAAAAGCGTCAGGGGCTTCGATCACGTCCGTACGTGCTCAAACACCTACAAGAAGAAAACACAAAAATGCATATTAGAAACGGCTTCCAGTTAAACGTGCAACCACATACTCAACCCTCGAATGCGTCAAAAAGAATTCAGATATATTCCAAACGGCGCGTTAAGCTAATACGCATGTTCGAGAAAAGCAGCATCCAAATGCGTTCTGTATTCCATTCGCAAGGAACAGCCGATAAAAGCAACGTACTTCCCGCGGCTCCTTCTGGGACTGAAGAGGGGCTGAATATTCCCAGTGTCCGTGCTGTTAAACGGTACCGGTCTCTCTCTGAGTCCAGTCTTTTCCCCACGCTGACTGACTTTAGGATTAATGGCTCTCCAGCCAAACAAATAAGGCATCTGCTTTTAGCAGAAGAGGATTGCAATGGGGGGTGGTGACGTCACTGGGCAAACAGATGTTTGCGACCAACGTCCTGACCGTCTCCTTATGTCCTTGAGAGTAAAAGGAGCGCACGTTTGCTCTGACGTAACCGCGCTATTTGTTTCCTTTTAATAATTACTCCTTCTTTAATGGTATCCTCTGCTTACAGGACACCTGTCATCATTGTCAATCGATCAGCGTAATAGGCCTAGAACTAAGAGGAAAGAGAATTAGCTATTCAAATGTAAAGTTTGCCATCATCAGCATTTCCTGTGCACAATTTCCCTTACGGACGTTTTACATTAAGAGTTTTGCTTGGACTATAACTGCTGCTTATGCATTAGAGAAGCTTGTGTTACTCAATCAGATACACGCACGAAGGTACAGTTTGCTGCACCACGTATAATCTTCTAGGATGTGCATATAAAAAAGAAACTGTCATTAGTGTTACAGTGAATTTCTCAGATCATACTTTTAAACCTGGTGCAACAAACAGCCTGGAGAAAATAAAAATGTGAAAGTCGAGTTTGTTTGCGCAGTAATCCGCATCTATCAGACGTTCTGTTTACATTAGTGTCAACAGACCTCTCAACAAAAACCTACTACTGTATGCTGTTTTTAATTACCGCGGATACTGTATGCTAAATTTATGTTTATACAAATAGGTAATCACGGGATCAAAAAAACACTGACAATTCAAATGCACCAACGCCATCCATACCAAGAGAACGCTTTGGATCATGGTTCTACTGCGTTAAAACCAATTTCGTGTTTTTATGCTCCAAGTCACGCAGCTTTCTTCGAATCATTAGCAGCTCATAGTTTAAAGCAGATTTTTGCGTATGATGGCCGTATGAATGGAATCGAGTAACAAAGAGGGAAACGCCATTTTTGAGCAAAAATGTCTGTGCGTTGCATTATAATTCGTACCGGTTTCTCGTTTCTACTATTGCGCCCACGCGTTTCTGATTTATCAGTGTTTGTGCTCTCATAATGAGCAGTAAAATATGACCTAGTTGACCCAGCGTCCATTAATCTATTGTCTGTGGGAATCAAGCGGGTACAAACAAAGCGAAACCAACACGTAACGAGCTCTCATGCGTTTTTACTGAAACCATGTCCGCGTTTGCGATAAACGGTGGGTATGATGTTAAAAACATTAGTGTGCTTTGATTTTGCATGCGTTTTTTCAATGCACTGTAAAAACAATAGCAAGTGCAACGTGGGAAAAGCGTCCCCGTTAGGTACCGATGATGCCGATCCAGACCAAACGCTAACAAGTACGTTTTAGCCTAATATCAGATGCGTTCTCATTGAAGCGTTCTGTTTTTTGCATTTGTTGTTTTAATTCGTATATACATAGGCTATGTATTCCACAATATTCCACACTTACGCGCTCGCTGGTTCCACAGCCTCAGCAGGCGGTCGTTGGCTTCCCTTGTATTCATATCCATCCATTTTCAATGAGGCTGTCTTCATTTTATAAAGCGCTTTTCGCGATTTAAAGAAACTTAATTGTATTCCCGGGTTTCTCTGTCGATGTGTAGTTGGATGCCTCCGCTAAGCGACTTGCCCTATCTTGCAGTGAGTCAGGGGCTGGAGCCCCTGCAAAGCATGGCTGCGTTTTTCTCTTTTTTTTTTCAAAAGAGGGCAGGTCGCTATGCATTATAATGAGTTAAATCTCTCCCTCTCTCTCTCTCGCTTTCGCTCTCCCCCTCGCACACACACATACACAGTTGCAAATTTGAAATTGCAATAGACCTCTCAACAAAAACATCAAGCTTTTGTAGCGTTGAAGTGCCGACCCGTGGTGTCTAATGTATACATCACTACTGATATTACATTTATCGGCGCATTAAATAAAACTCGGATGTGTTGCCGGAGCAATAATCTCATTTTAGATTACTTGTGCACATTGTGCGTTAGTGTTTTGAACGCAATTTGTCACGTTCAGTACCTACTATGGTCTACGTTATACTGTGGAATCATTGCTCAGGCTCACTGTATTTGTTAAGAGTACATTTCTTGCTTCCCATGAATCATTTGGAAAGACAAATGACGTTTTATTTCACCGTACTGAAATCAGTTGAGAAACGGTAACTTATAGTTTAAGTGGGTATAGCATGCTCGTTTGTTTCAGATTTTTTTTAATATATAAATATAGGCTACTAAGAAGGTTAAATTCGCAGCCAATCAGACTGTAGTGCTTTAGCCTACCGCCTGCAGTAACCTATATACCCAAACGATAATTATATAATTTCCGCATGTGCAGTTGTTAACATTCCACACAGAATCCCAAATCAGAAAAATCGAAGAAACGTTTTTTAAATTAAAAAGCATTTACGTTAACAAGAATGAAATGTAGGCTGTCTTTCTGTTTGAATGTTACATAAAAACACGTTGAAGGGTTGTGTTTAATTTCCCTAATTTCTCTAAAGCTCTTTTTATAGAAATGCGTTTGGTTCTTCAAAAAAAGCCAGTGAGAAGTGATGCTGCATTAATAATTAATCGAAGTACCGTAGTTGTCTGCCATGTCAGTGGTTGTATTTCTTTTATTTTTAGCCATCGACACGTGAAACTAAAGTAAAGAGCATAGAAATATAAAACAATACTGTTTTTTACGTTTTGTGTTTGTCTTGATGCAGTAGCTAACGGTTTAATGTAATGCAGTTTACTTTTAGGAGAAGCAACAGAGGTTAGATCTTAATTTTTTATCACACTTGCTGTTTTTCTGCGATCATGACGCTCCTGTCTGCGAAGCAGAACAAACTGGCAGGTAGATTTAATAACTTCCTCAAATAAAACAAATAAAACTAAGACATAATGATTTTTTTTTGATGAATATGCAATTCATTTCCTTTTGCGTCAAACCCTCCAAAGTAGTCACTCGCATCCTTAAAGGGAATTTTAAAGAGCTTATATTTCCCTGGGAAAACGCCATTGTTCGTACTGAAACAATAGGAGCTGCAGGCAACCGCAGTGAGGCGGCATGAATGGCGAAGCTCCGGGTCAGTGCATTGGGTCTCAGGCCCCAAAGCCCCCTTTCCCCCTACACCACAATGACCCTGTGCGAGGTCGAGGCTCCGCGGGGTCACAGGGCATCACCTATTGTTCGGCACTTCAAAACAGATAAACATTTATTAATCTAGGTTGGCCAGAGGGCCCTGTTTCTCAGGGAAAACCTGGTAAAGTTGTACCCACGAGTGCTATAGGCCAGTGCTTCTGATGTTGTATACGAATAAGACGTATATGTTAGAAATCAACG
Organism: Labeo catla; assembly: GCA_012976165.1. Lineage (NCBI taxonomy): Eukaryota > Metazoa > Chordata > Actinopteri > Cypriniformes > Cyprinidae > Labeo > Labeo catla. Next base: position 90,998 of record VONZ01000458.1, read on the forward strand.
GAGGTAATGCTCATCTTTCTCTTTTTTCAAGGATGAACGGACCTCAAATATTCGCTCTCAAGTAAGGCAGAATTTTTAGACGTAATGTGCAGCTCACATATATAGCATGATATAATGTTATGTTTGTAAAAGATTAAACGTTTTTAAACCGTGAGCACGCGACTTTTAATATGTTTTTTTGCATGTACTTATTCGTACAAGTCAGTGCTGTCGTGTAAGGCTACAAAAGAAAAAGTAAACTAGCTTAACAATGCGAGCTACGCCTAAAAGAGTTGAATAACAACTTTCTCCCCAGGCCCAAAATCATTCTTAATATCGACAGTGTAGTGATTTCATATGCTAGTTTTCTTGTCATGCTAAAGATAGCTTGTGTTTTTAAGGTCGCGACGCATTGTGTTGACAATATTGTTGCACAGACCCTGAAACGTTTTTGTTGAAATTACTGGAAAGCAGGATTCATTTTTTGTCTTCACCAGTTGAATTCAAAATAAATCAGTTGTCAACTTGACGTAAGAACTACTATTTTAACGAAATATTGTATAGTTAAAGTGATAATAGTTAACTTATGTTGCTGCTAAGTGAAATACTTGTACTGAGCTTGTAAACTGCTTTACACAAACACGCATGTCACAACATTTCAAACCGTTCTCTGAGCACTGCTAAACACTTTAGTGCATGTAAATAATTATTCGAACGATTATGCATTGTAGTTTGTGCGTTAAAAATATCTAATATCATTTTTAACAACATGAAACCACGAGACGACACTCTGGTGTTTTTATTTAAATTGCACGTGCAAATTTAGCATGCATTATTCTTAAACGTAAGAAATAAGTTTCATAACAATCCGTTATCAATACTGCGAAACTGCTGAGCTTCCATCACAAATCAAACGCATTGTGGTTAGAGAGTCATGGCTCAGCTTCCTCCAGCTACCGACCGAGCCATCGTCACATTCTGTGCGATTAAAAAAAAAATAAAACCCACTATATTTGAAGCGTCTTTTTTCTCTTTTAAATCACCTAACGTGTACCTCGACTCTGGCACACGGAATATTATCTTTAAATGCTCTTCAGATAAACTATCCTGCCAGGTAATTGATTTTGTGAGCTGAGTATTTATGAGCATGTAAATGCATGCTTTTGAGGAGAGCTGACCTTTAGAATTGCATGCCTCAATTTCAAATAAATGCTCAATCAAATCTCTACTTTTATCTAAATTTAAATGTGTAGAAAAATACCCAACATTAATGATGGTCTGTATTAGTTATTATATGCAGTTTAGTGCAACATTTGGTTTAATTGTTGTGCAATGCAATACACTGCTGCAGTCATCATAAGCAGAACTGAAACATTTTGATTTATTTTAACAGGTTTATGTATCAAAACCATTTAACCTTAATGTCCAATATGGATTTTAGTATCAAACCTTTGTGTTTGTATACTGTGTATCTATCTGTGCTGTGCAAACTGCTGTAGATCATTGATGGAGTGATGTTTATAAAGTCCCTGTGTAGATTTGTGCTCCTCACCCTCCACATTCTGCTCTCAGCTGGACTGAGAGGGAGGTCTTTCATTTTTCACATTGTCTGTAAAGGATACAGTCCTCATCCATGTGAAAGAACATAACTAAGGTTTCCCTTCTCTCCCACTGTGAACTAATTTGGTTGTTAATAAGCTGTTAAAACTCCCAATGAGTGGTGCTTTAGAGGATTTCTAGGTACTGTTTAGTCAAGTCAGGTCAGGTTGTACAAACCAATCAGAATGCACTACAGGCCTCTTGAGTTTATTTTAGGCGCTTTGCCCTTCACGTACTATATCATGTACGTTGACAGTGATTAAGGTTTGTGTTTTTATATAAAGCATCCATGATACACTAATCTTCATACTCACTCAAATGTTACGTGCATGTGTGTGTACCATTCATATGCATGAGCCACCTTTGTTTTTTCCCCTAACGGGTCACAAAAGCACATGACTGTGTTTGGGCTTCTCCTGTCCTACATCTCTTGAGGTCAAACATGCATGTTGAAGCATCTGATCTACTAGCTGCTTTCACACTGAGCTGTTAAATGTCAGAAAGAAAGAACAGAGAATGAAGGCCATTACAGTCTGTTCTGGAGTCTCTGCTTTTATTTCCCTGCCAGCTTCAGTTTTTTGACTGACAATTAAAGAAAGCGAGAAATTGTACGGTAGTGACCAACTCTGGCTTGTGTGAACGCCCCCGTTGGTCACCTGTCCACACTTAACTCACCTGGCAGTAAATTAACCATTGTTTATATTCAAGGACTCGAGTGGGTGGGAGACATTTTAATTTTTTGTTATAACAGCGAGTTAGTTTTGTGCAAATGGAGATTTTTAAGTCTGTTCTTGAATTTCGAAAGTTTTTAACAAATTTAGCCATGTGAAAAATCAGATGAGGCTTTTTGGAATGAGCCCATGTTCAGAAAAAGATACTAGTTTTGTTTGTATTGAAATCTGTGCATTATAAACTGTATTATTATTCGTAAATAACATATATGTGAACCTGGTCCACAGAACCAGTCATAACGGTCAGTTTTCTGAAATTGAGATTTATACATCATTTGAAAGTTGAATAAGTAAGATTTTTATTGATGTATGGTCTGTTAGAATAGGACAATATTTGGCCAAAATACAACTATTTGAATATCTGGAATCTGAGGGTGCAACAACAAAAAAAAAAAAAAAATCAAAATATTGAGAAAATCACCTTTAAAGTTGTCCACATGAAGTTCTTAGCAAAGCATATTACGAATCAAAAATGCTACATTTATGCAAAAATGCTACAAAAATGCAACATTTATGCTAGGAAATTTACAAAGCATCTTCACTGAACATGATCTTTACTTAATATCCTAATGTTTTTAGGCATCAAAGAAAAATCGATAATTTGGACCCATACAATGTATTTTTGGCTATTGCTAAAAATATACCCATGCGGTCATATTGCATATTGCTTTTTGCTCGTGAATGTCATCCTATAATCATCTTGAAAATAAAAAAAAGCTATTTTGCATTTTTAATTTGATTTTGTGTCAAAATTATTTAAACTTAAAAAGGACGTTAAACTCCTCACATAATCTATCCACACAGAAACCGTGTACAGTATACATATTAAATATCGCAGAATACTAATGTTTATATACTATTTTAAAAACCGTGTGTGAAAACATTATCAAATTGTATGATGTTGTAATATATGGAATTAATCATTAATTATTAAGTATTAATATACTGTATCATCTTAAAGGGATAGTACCTAAAAATGAGAATTCTGTCATGTGTCTGTTTTTTTTTTCATACAGTGGAATCTGATGAAGTCTAATGCTGTTATGAATATCTTTAAAAGATCTTCAAACATCATCTTTCGTATTCTGCAGAAGAAAGAAAGTCTTGTACGTTTGGAACGACATGAGGGTGAGTAAAATGATGACAGAATTGTAATTTTTGGGTGAGCTATTCCTTTAAGGTTTCTATTTCAGCCATTTTCCTTTGTAAGGAAACTTTTAACCACTTATCATACAGTAGACATCTAAAATCTGCAATCTCATCTACCCTCCCTTAGCATTAAACTACATCACCGGTAAATATCCAGATATCCAACGGCGACAGTAGGCTTATAATCAAAGATACAAGGCAGCATGGGAATATCTCTCGACTAAATATCTGTCATTTTATTACAATGCGTCTCTGTGATGTCACCTGCAAAGTGACAGATAAATCAGCACCCCAAATAACAGTTATTATGCTTTCTGTGTGTGTGTGTGTGTGTGTGTGTGTGTGTGCACCTGGTATTCATCACGTTATGGGGACCAAATGTCCCCACAAGGATAGTAATACCAGTAAATTTTGACCTTGTGGGGACATTTGTGAGGTCCCCATGAGGAAACAGGCTTATAAATCATGCACAATGAGTTTTTTTGAGAAAGTAAAAGTGTGCACAGTCTCCTGTGAGGGCTAGGTTTAGGTGTAGGGTAGGTGTAGGGCGATAGAAAATACGGTTTGTACAGTATAAAAACCATTACGCCTATGGAATGTCCCCATAAAACATGTAAACCCAACTGTGTGTGTGTGTGTGTGTGTGTGTGTGTGTGTGTTCTGCATTGCTGTAGTTCATCCACTGCCACAATTGTTTCAATAGGTTTGCATACAGCTTTGCAACAAACAATTTAATCTTTTGAAAATATCACTTATCCCCCACAGCCTTTGAAATGCTGTACAACTGGCTAACGCAGTTCCGCTGGAAATAGTCAATTTGTCAGCATAAACAAATAGACAGATAGAACCAAAGGGGCTGGAAATTTCAATTGCAGCTCCGGCTTCACATTGCACATCCGCCCACATGCGCTGCCGAATCTTTATGTGCTTTGGTGGGTCCGCTAAAGGATCTAAAGGCTTAAGCTAAACTCGAATGAATTGATGACAGATTTATGCTGTATGTGTTTGTGAAGGATTTTGCATACATACTCTGTAAAGCAAGAAATTTGAATGATATCTGAAAGAAATCTGATTAATGCATTGTTTTTGATTCTTCAAATTCTAAAATATAATGAGCAATGCAAATGACTATGATTTACAGTGTTAAATCTGAACAGATGCTTCCTTAAGAGGTTTTTGTACTTAATGTAGTATAAATAAAATCATATTTAGTTTGACTTCAATAGAACTGGTTGACATAAAAGTGTCTTTCATTAAGCACAGGTTGTCCTTATAGCCTCAAAAGGGTGCAAGTCATAAACCAAATTAGTGTGAGGGCATCAGACATGAAAGTGAATATTTGATTCGACTAAGCATTATTTGCACCAAACTACGGTGATCATTTTGGCCATTTATGATGCTATTAATGCAGCGAATGATGGGCGAACATATGTTTCCATGCGATTACTATCCTAGTGACTTGCTGTCCTAGTTGCCTGCTATCGCCTGACTGCTGGAATGAGAATATGTGCCTTGAGTTAATGCTGATTGCAGCAGCTGCCAACACGTGAATCTCCATGGCAACAATAATGGTTGCCTAGCAACCATGTTCTTTTAGGGACACTGGAAGTGCCCAAAGGCTTACTAAAAATATATGAGTATAATTCCCCATTAATGCTTCAGCTACCTTTACTGCTGCTCCTACTGCATTTACCAACAGAGACGGTCGAAGATACACACTCCAAATCGCTGAGGGTCGCAATGGAAGCACTCTGAAATTTGATCATAATTTCATATACACATGCTTATTTTTAAGTGAAGTTTAAGATAATCAAACATCCGCTGTGGCTAACAGTTTCATTGCGTTTGGATTCGTTGTGTGAGTATTCGCTGGCTGGTGTAATTGAACGGAGCCATCTTGCAGCACACGCAGCGTGCATCTCGCAGGCTCTTGCTCAGACCCAGGTGGCATGCGCACACGCTGAGGAACAAAGCATTCCATCAGTGCGAGTGACATCACTGCAGTCAGCTCAGCTGTTTCGGCCCACGTTCTTTAAATTGTGAAAGAGAGTAAGGTGCAGAAGCCCTTCCAGGCCCATATTTTGAAAGATACCAGTAGATATGAAGTATGTTGTTTTATGTGCAGTTCTTAAGTACGGCTCGTCTGTATTTTTAGAAGGTTCAGTCTCTGAAGCTGGTCGATGGTTTGATGAGGCAGTTTGATGGATTTGACATGTTGAATAACTGTATTTTTCTCTCGCTTTGCACATGCTGCGCTATAATCATTAGCCCTCAATCATAAAAAAAGAGGAAAAATTATTTTATTTGACCCATAATTTTCAAGTTTGAAATTGCAGCATATATTGTGCATGGAAATAACATGATTGAAACAACCATATGTTCAAAAAATGTACTGTTATTTAAAATATTTCTAATGTTAAAATATGTATATGTATATATGTATATATATGTGTGTATATATATATTTACACACACATTCAATTACACACATACATGCATACATATGATTGCATATTGAAAATTGCATTAAATTTGCATCAAAACATTAACTTCAGAGTCTTTAAAATCTTATGCAAAAATGCAAATATATATATTTGTACATATTTGTGTGTGTGTTTATATATGTATGCATACACTCTGCGTGTGTGTATATATATATATATATATATATATACACACATGCATACATATGATTGCATATTAAAAATTGCATTAAATTTGCATCAAGACATTGCTCAGAGTCTTATGCAAAAACGCAAATCTATATTTTGCACATCATTTGTGTGTGTTTGTATATTGTGTCTATTCATGTGTGTGCATACATACATGTATACATATGCATACATTCTGACTCTGTGCATGTGTGTGTGTGTGTGTATATATATATATATATATATATATAGAAACACAAGTGATGTGAAAAACATATATTTGAATTTTTTTGCATATATATTATATGTGACCCTGGACCACAAAACCAGTCTTAAGTCGCTGGGGTTTATTTGTAGCAATAGCCAAAAATACATTGTATGGGTCAAAATTATTGATTTTTCTTTTATGGCAAAAATCATTAGGAAATTAAGTAAACATTAAGTAAAGGTCATGTTCCATGAAGATATTTTGTAAAATCCCTACTGTAAATGTGTGAAAACTTAATTTTTGATTAGTCATATACAATGTTAAGAACTTTATTTGAAGAACTTTAAAGGCGATTTTCTCAATATTTAGATTTTTTTGCACCTTCAGATTCCTGAGTTGTATAGTTGTATCTCGGCCAAACATTGTCCTGTCCTAACAAAATATACATCAATGAAAAGCTTATTTATCCAGCTTTCATATGATGTATAAATCTCAATTTTGAAAAAATGACCCTTATGACTGGTTTTGTGATCCAGGGTCACATATATATATATATACACACACATGCATATATACGCATACATACACCCTATGTGCATTGCATAGTAAAAAGTGCATTAAATTTTCAAAATCTTCAAATCTTAAATCTTCAAAATCTTATGCAAATATATATTTTGCACATAATTTCTGTGTATATTGTGTATGCATGTGCATATATATGCACATATACATGCACTCTGTGTGCGTGTGTGTATATGTATATGTATATGTGTGTGTGTGTGTATACTGTATAGAGAGAAAGAGATATGTATGTGTGTGTGTTTGTGTGTGTATATATGTACATGTATACATACACACATATACTGTATATACTTACAGATTGAAAATTGCATTAAATATGCATCAAAACATTAATTTCAGAATCTTCAAAATCTTCTAAAGTAGAAGTATAAATTGATTGAATTATTATTGATGCAATTATACTTTTTAAATATGATTTTCCAAATAGTCATTTGATTTATTTTTCAGTAAAGAATCATATTTTTTCATGTAAAATCTCAACCACAGGACCCGTCAGGCCAGATTCAGAATATCTACTATTTTCCCAGCATGCCACTGTGGGGCTTGGTGAAGGGGTACACCTGCTTGCAGGCTGATAACGCCGCAGCAGTACAGTGGCTAGGCCAACTTTCCTATCTTTCACTATTGATCCCCTCTCAGGAGATAATGGCTCTCAGACCTGAGTAACTGACTGATTATAGTCACTTGATTCCTTCCCTCTCCCTCTCACACACACACTGCCCAGTGTGTGTATGAGAACACAATAACGAACCCTCTCTCTGGCACTGAAGGGGGAGTTAATGCACGTGCGGCTTAAGCTGTCGCCGCAGCAAACCGGGCTGGGCTGCAGCCGCTGGCGCAGTGCCAGCTCTGCCGTGTGCCCGCTACGTTCTCGTGCAGCCACTGCTCGGCCAAGCCCCGCCGGGCACTCTCTCATGCAGAAGAGGGCTGGGGTGGTACTGGCCGAGAGCCAGGACGTGTGCTTGCGGGATGCATGCCATGGGTGCAACGCTACAGGCTGGCAGCAATGGGGAGCATGACGGTATTCAGAGTGGGTGAATGTGCTTTTTGTCTCTGCACGCAGTGCCAGACAGCCTCTAATGAGACGCGTCTTTGTGGCAGGCCTCTCGACATCAAGTGGGCTGGTGGGCTCATTAACCTGACGATGGCAAATAAAAAGCCCCACACAAGAGACGCCATGATAGCATACTTAAAGCTGTTCGAACCCTCTTGCAAGCTTTGTAGCCGCAGAACTGATGGAACAGCACGTGTGAGAGTAGCTTTGGGTGTTTTTTTTAGTGTCACATTGCTGTCTTGCTAAAAATAACTCTGACCCAACATATTGTATGTTGAGTATTAAGAAATAATGATTGACATACTATAAGTAGTACTTTTTGAGCATGGTAAAACAGTTAGTTCTGCTATTGTGCTCATTGGCACATTCTCTGTTCTGAGAAGTATGAAGCGACAGTAGATTGCCAAAATTGACTTTTGGCATAAACCTTTTTTGTTATAATTTCTATTTATGAGATAAAAAGTCAAAATGATGACATACTGAGATATAATTATGAAAATTCAAAATTATGAGATAAAAAGTAATGACATGAAAAGTCCATTTTTCTTTTTGTCATAATTATGACCTTTTAATGTCAATTTTGACTTTTTATGTCAATTTCGACCACTTGGTATGTCGTAATTTCAATTTATGTGATAAAAAAATCTAAATGATAACATATTGAGACATAATTATGAAAATTCAAAATTATGAGATAAAAAAAGTAATGACATGAAAAGACCTTTTTTTTTTTTTGTCATAAGTGTGACTTTTTATCTCAACTTTGGCTTTTTATATCAATTTCGACTTTATCTCATAATTACAACTTGGTATGCCATGATTTCAATTTATGAAATAAAAAGTCAAAATGATGACACACTGAGACATAATTATGAAAGTTCAAAATTATGAGATGAAAAGTAATGATAGGAAAAGTTGCTTTTTTTGGTCATATTTATGACTTATTTATGTAAATTTGGACTTTTTAATGGCAATTTATGTCACTTGGTATGTCGTAATTTCAATTTATGAGATAAAAAGTCAAAATTATGACATACTGAGACTTAATTATGAAAACTCAAAATTCTGAGCTAAAAACCTAATGACATGAAAAGTCAATTTTTTTGTCATAAGTATGATTTTTTTTTTTATCTCAATTTTGGCTTTTTATATCAGTTCAGACTTTACCTCATATTTGCCACTTGGTATGCCATAATTTTAGTTTATGAGATAAAAACTATGAGATAAAGTAATGACATGAAAAGTTGTTGTTGTTGTTTTTGTTTTTTTTGGTCATATTTATGATTGATTTATGTCAGTTTGGACTTTTTATGGCAATTTATGTCACTTGGTATGTCATAATTTCAATTTATGAGATAAAAAGTCAAAATGATGACATACTGGACACATAATTATGAAAATTCAAAATTATGAGATAAAAAGTAATGACATGAAAAATTGAATTTTTATCATAATTGTGACTTTTTATGTCAATTTCGACCATTTGGTATGCCATAATTTCAATTTATGAGATAAAAAGTCAAAATGATGACATACTGAGACATAATTATAAAAATTCAAAATTGTGAGATAAAAAATAATGACATGAAAATTCAAATTTTTCTCATTCTGACTTTTTATCTCAATTTTGGCTTTTTGTATCAATTTTGACTCATAATTTAACTCAAAGTAAAAATATATATAAAGTAAAAGTTATAAAAATATTTAATTATGAGATACTAAGTCATAATGTGATAAAGTTGCACGTGATTAAAAAATGGTGATGAAGAAAGTCGAAATCAACAAAAAGTTGAAAAACAAAACAAAAATTCGACTTTTTCATGTCATAATGACTTTATCTTTTAATTTCAACTTTTTATTTCATATTTTACGACTATATAATGATTAAGATTTGTTTTAGATCTCATGATTATGACTTTATGTCTTAAAACATTTTTCTTAAGCAGTGGAAATGGACTTTCATAATGTAAAGATGAATAAACGATAACAGAATTTAAATTTTTGTCTGAACTGTCCCTTTAAGAATATAGATACATACAGTAAAGAGCTATTTGCAGTCTTGTGCGGCTCAACCGATTGCCGTTTTTATAATCTCTGAAGCATTTGACTGGGTGGCTCGTATGTGTTTGCATTAATTAGATATTCACCATTTACCTTTTTTCCCCCCGTGTTTCCCTTCCTTTTATGATTCGTAATGTGATTTACATTGTAAATTATTTTCCACTGTTTTGGCTACACAGAAACACGCTGTCTTTTTCAGGCTGCGCTATCTAATTCTGGGACGTGGGAGCTCATGCTAAGGATTAGCATTAGTCAGGGTCGTCCTGCAGAGAAAAAAACGGAATATTGGTATAAATATCAAAGGGACGACTGTGCGCGACACTGACAAATTGCAGTTGAGGCGCCATTAATTAAACGGGATCAGTAATGTGTGTTTAAATGAATTTACTGTTGCATTATTGATTCGCTCGCCGCACAAATTATCTTCCGAGGTGCATATGGAGGTTGTGGGTCCGGCTCCCCGTGAAGGATTTGTCAGGGTGAGGTCTGTGGACGTGATCTAGGCCTAAGGATGTACCCGTCCCCATTTATCTGCCGAGGAAAGCCTGGGGGGATAGAGGGGGGTGGCGGAGCTCGCCGGCTTTGTTTGCATTCAAACTGCAGATAACAAGGAAGCCCGAGCGGCGGCTCAGAGAAATCACTGGCGCTGCCCATGCTGCCAGACTGAACGGTGAATTAGAGAGGTGTGCTTGCGTACTTCACACATGGCTGATTGTGTAGCGCACATGCTTTGTTCTTTCCTCGCATTTTTCCTCCTTTTTCGGAAAGAAAGTGCTGACGGCACGCTCCATCTCTGTTTATTTTGCCTACGAACCATTTGGGCGCAAGATAATGTCTGTCTTTACTTTGTCGGCATGCGGAAAATAGATTTTTGGAGGGGGTGCGATTGAAATTATAGCTTTTCTTTCCTCTTTCTAATGTAATAAATGAATGCAAATTGCAAATTTAATCAGTCCATAAAAGCACATAGCTAACAAAGCCCCCCGCAGCTCAAACACAGATCTGAATTCTATTCGATTGCATCTATACAGGCTCTGCAATGCATTAAACTCCAACCAGGCCTGTGACATTTTCTTTGCATTGTTCCCCAGGGCGAGATCGAGTCTGTCCACGCATCCCAGCATGCCCCAGGGCCCTAGCTGAGCGAGGGAGAAAGCGCGTTAACACGCAGCAATTTGTCAGGACAGCAGTCTTCTCTGAATTGCAGTTCATTGACAGGTACACAATGCACCAAAGGCAAGTGCTCTGACTCGATAAAAGTGAATGATGCCCTCTCCTAGATGTTCGCTCTTTCTAATTTCCTGTAATGGACTTTTGTATGCTTTGAGATTTGATTTAAGTTGAAGCGCTCGGTTTTAGGAGTCTGTTAGCCGGTTTGCTTTTGCTCTAATTGTTTCAGAGTAATTCAAAGGCGGTGTGGAAAACGCTACTGCCTCTCAGCTGCGTGTATATAATCAGAGACACGGAGTATATAAATCAACCGCCTAGCTTACAAAATAGCACTTCATTCATAATCTTCTCTTATTTCTGATTCACGTGGTCATTTTTGAATAAAAGTGTACAGTCATCATTTGTGAAACAAAACAGAATACTCTTTTATTCAGAATTGATTCTTTTTAAATAAATCTGTTTTGTCTTAATTTTGCTCTGAAGTAAATGTATCTTTCTTTAAGGATGTTTTGATGCACTTATGCATCGTATCTAAAGACTTCACATCTTTTTAAATCTTAATTCTAATCTTTTTTTCTGTCTTGTTTTCCACAGAAATAAGATACACTGTAGGCAAAATATATATCTTGAATTAAATTTATTTTGTTGTATTTTAAGCTGTCTTTTAATTTTTTTTCTAACGCAGTTTATTGAGATTTATGCTTAAAACAAGAAAAAAAAACTAGCTCAAACAGTGGAGAAATGGTGCTTGCAACACCTAGGTCATGGGTTTGATTCCCAGGGAATGTATGAAGTAATAAAATGAATGCAGTGTAAGCTGTTTTGGATAAAAGAATCTGCCAAATGCACAAGTATATATATTATCTACATATTATCAGAGCTGGGTAGATTACTTATTTGTAGTCCATTACTGATTACAGATTACATTATGAAAATTCGAGTTAGTAAATTAATGTAATCTAGATTACTCATTTGAGGTAATGTATTCTGACTACTTTTTAGATTACTTTTGGATTACTTTTTTATCACACTTGATTAGTGTTTACCATATTGATATTAAAAAGTGGGGAAAAACAGAGAAATATACTTTTTTTGATTTAAACATCATAAAATTAATAAAACGTTACATTAAACCAGGGTTTCCCAAACTGGGTGTAATGTAAGAAGTGCAGTGAGTTGATAAAAAGCGAATAATTAAATAAATTATAAAAATGTAAAATAAAAATGATTCAAAGATATTCTCAGTAAATATTTTAAGGGGTTTGGTTAAAAAATTTTTTTTGGGAATTTGTGAATCCCTGCATTTTATAAATAAACATTATTAAACATGAAAACAATGACATTACATGGCTAAAGTCAGCCAGATTTAGTTCAGTTACGCTTTAAAAAATGCTGGGTTAAAAACAACCCAGTATTGAATGAAATATGGACAAACTCAGCGATTGGGTCATTTTGACCCAGCAGTTGGGTTAAATGTTTAACCCAACCTTCTGGGTAGTTTTATTTCTCTCAATTGTTGCCTAAAAATTACTGTATTTCTTGTTTAAAATAAACCCAAAATCGGTTGGAAATTAACGTTTATTAATATGTTCAAGAAATGAACACTTATTAATAGGTTGAATAAATAATAATTAATTAATGATTTTTTTTTTTAATTGCTTAGTAATACATGTTCACCTTTTGATTATTGCTGATGCCTCTAGTAATTATGTGTCTTTCCAAGCATTTTGGGTTCATTTTAGATCAGCTATATAGTCATTTTTAAACAATAGTTTTATTTAACATTTAACATAATTAATGTTTAATTACCCAGAAGGTTGGGTTAAACATTCAACCCAACTGCTGGGTCAAACCTACCCAGTCGATGAGTCCCTATTTCACCCATTGCTAGGTTGTATTTAACCCATCATTTTCTAGAGTGTAGAAAGGACTATTTAAAAGAGAAAAAGAAAAATTAGGGAGAATCAATAAATTATGAATAATTCATTGACGTTGCATGATTAATATGTAATCATGCACTGGGTTAAAAACAACCCAACTTGGGTTATTTGGCAACCCAGCACTGGGTAAATATTGGACAGAACACTAGGTTCTTTTGACCCAGCTGGTTGGGTTAAATGTTTTTACCAAACATGCTGGGTTATTTTATTTAAGTCAGCTATTGTTTAAAAATTATTATATTGCTGGTTTAAAATGGACTGGAACTTATAAAAAACACACAGAATTACTAGAAGAGGCAACCACAATAATCAAAAAGTGAACATTTATTATTAAGCACATGAACACATGGACAAAATACAAAACAGATTGAATTTATTTGGGTGAATACAGCATAATTTACAATAGTACATACATTTAAACTTGTTTAACAAGCATTTTAGACATAAAAATGTCATATTTAATAGTAGAATTTTAATTTTAGTGTATTAAACCATTCTCTGTAATAGCTACCAAAATCTGAGCTGGTGAAGGGCTGCTGTTCGCCAGGTTAACTGCAAACTCACGTTTCACTCGTAGCTGAAAGATGCCATGACTGACTGTAAAAACTGCCCAGAAACAAACAGTACTGACATTAGAGAACATATTTTAAGATTAAACTCAGTACAGTAACGAATAAAATCCTTTTATTTTATGCCAGGCAAAAGGCGTTTCCATCCTGCGAAACAACCGCTGCTGGCGCAGCTGGCTGTCATCTCGTCCTTGTTGTGTTGCGTAAAAGAATACAATTTACAGCACAGTAAAGGTTTTATAAATTAAATAAAATGTATACAAACCATTATTTCGCTGAAGAAGTGCAAATCAGCGGCGCTGAGAACCGCCTTCTCCTGTAGAGGACTCAAAAAGCCCACGCTCTGACTGACTGTAACTCAGCAGCTGGGTTGTTTCGTCAGAGACAGGCTCAACCCAGTGGCTGAGTAGAAATAAAATAACCCAGTGTTAAAAATCACCCAGCAACTTAGTTACAGAAAAACTACCCAGCACCTGGGTAAAAAAATATGAAAATTAACCCAATAAAATGACCCAACAAGTTGAACCCAGCATTTGGGTTTAAAAAAAAAAAAGAACCCAGCACCTGAGTAAAAATATTAAAAATAACCCAATAAAATGACCCATCGGGCGAACCCAGCATTTTTTAGAGTGTGTAATCCACAAAAAAGTAACTGTAGTCTGATTATAAAAATATTAAAATGTAACATACTTCAATAAGAAGTACTTCATTTTTGTAATCTGTTTATGTAATCCAGATTACATGTAATCAGTTACTAATTTACTACCCAGCACTGCCTATTATATATGCATTATTAATTCGTATTAACAAAATGCTATCACAGTTTTCTTTTTCATGGAATTAGTTTTAGATTTGTTTACTGAAAATGAGATCTACTTTTTATTCCTATATTTTTATTATTTTTGTAATTTTACAAGTTTCTAATAAAATTGCAAGTCTTGATTGGGGTAAACAAGGTTGGATGTTAATTTTGCATTGCTGTCCTCCTCAGCAAGCAATGCAGCTTTGGGTCTGTGGCAAGGCTGGCTAGATTCCCATGGCACAGAGAGCAGCTGCCTGAGTTTCAGGGCTCTGGATAAAACTGTTTTTCTTCCATGCAGAGAGAGCATAATGACAGTAGGGCCCTTTGGGCCTGCCAGCCATCTGCAGGTACAGGTACACACTCTTCCACCTCCCAATCTCTCTCTCTCTCTCTCTGCAGCACTGCTCCAGCTAACTTCCTCTGCACTTTACACTTGTTGAACGTCCCCTTTCCATCTGTCCATCATGGCGCCTGCCCCTAGTCTTGGCATGCATGCGGTGCATCTGCTGCCAAGGGAAGGACAGAGAGAGAAAAAGAGAGATGGTGAGAAGGAGAGCAATAGCAGGCAGTATAGGGCAGATAGCGTATGACATTGTGACAGCAGACAGAGGTCAAACTCAGCAGGCACAGAACCAAGCAATATCATCAGTAGCGGCGCCATGGGCCTGAACCTCAGGGGCCGACCTCTCTGCCACTGTCCCCGAATCTCAAAATCTGTTTTTGTTTGTGCTATATGTTAATTTGATGCAATTACGGTGTCAATATGGTACAGATCAGCAGCTCGTTTTCTCGTTTTTGTGATCTGTCCTGAATTATTTTCACGGTTATGCAAGATTCTGCATGTGTGTGGTTTACCTAAACATAGCCGTGCCGTATGAAACTCACTAAGCCGTTGTGGGATGACCTAGATAACTGAAGCTGAAACGCTGCTCACCCACATAATAATGCCAGATAATTTATGCAGGATTCATTTTTCCTCTTCTAATCATGGTGGTTATCTGGAAATATAGAGTGGCTGTCAGTTTCTGCACATTGCAGAATTTATATATTTTAATACAGATTAATCACAAATATAATATAGATGCATTTGCAGGTAATGTTTATATTGAAAGTATTATGATAAAGAACAGAAAAAGAGCGCACAACTTGTACCTAAATGAAGATAATTTTAATTTAATTTAAGATGAAGGTAACTAATTAAAACCATTTGCATTTGAAGAGTTGAGCAGTTGAGCAGTATATATATGTTTATATATACACACACATATGTTGCAATATGTTGCAGAACTATTACAGAATATGCATTTTTTATTGTCATATATTTAGATTTTATGTTTACATACAGTTCGTATATATATGCTGCTATAGTTTTCATTTTCAGTTTGTTGTTACTTTTCAATTTAGTTCAAATTTTTCTAATTGTGTTGTTTTGTCATTTTTATTATTTTCTATTTTTAGATATGTATATAGTTTTCTTCTTTTTATATCAGCTTTAGTTTTAAAGTAAATGAAAATTAGAAATATTGACTGTTGCAGAATATGTATTTGTTATTGTCATATATTTGATTTAATGTTTATGATTATGGTTTGGTTTTATTTTTATATTTTCTGTTTGCAATTTAGTTTTTGTAATTTTGTTGTGTGTTTTGTCTTTTTATTAGTTTCTCTTATTAAATATGTCTTATTAAATATATTTTTATTGTCATATATTTATTGGTTTAATGTTTGTGTAGCTCACATATGTGTATATATAAATATAAATAAATAAATAAACATATCTGTATTATTTTCTCTTATTTCTATATATGTCTACATATTTTTATTGTCATATATTTATTGATTTAATGTTTAGTTTTCATTATTTTTATTTTAGCTTTAGTTTTATTTATATATGTGTGTGTGTATGTATACACATGTATGTGTATATATATATATATAGATTGTAGTATTTTGAATTGGTTGTTATTTTTATATTTTCTGTTTTCAGTTTAGTTCATTTTTGTAATTTTGCTGTGTGTTTTGTCTTTTTATTAGTTTCTCTTATTAACAGAGTTTTTATTATATTTTTAGCTTTAGTTTTAAACTAAATAAAAATTAGAAATATCTGCTGAAATAAAATGAATGAAATTTTTATAGTGAATTTATAACAGCTAAGGGGCGTTATTAGGCACGACATATATAAAATATAACTATATTATTTAGAATTTTGTGTTTTATATATGTAATTATGTTAACATTAATTTATATATGTATACACACGCGCACACACACACACACACACATTTATATATATATATATATATATAGTTATTTTTAAAGTAACTCTTTTTTTTTAATGGTTTTAGATAAAGTAAAATAAAATACATTCCCCTATTTATTTTCAGTGCCTCGCTCACATGTACCCGTGCGCTTAAACACACAGTCATTATTTTGTGCCGCTATCATGACCCCTGCACACATGCGGCATGTGAGCTGTAGAGGCGGAGGGGAGGAGGGGTGGAACACGATGGCGTCTTTCTTTCTTTGCCTTTCTCTGTCCTTGTCACTCCCTCTATTTCCTCTTATTCCATTTTTTCGTTCAGTTTCCCTCCAATTTTCCATCTTTCGTGCTGTCTTTGTCATTCATCTCCTGTTCGTTCCATACGCACTGACACACAATGGATAATGAAAGGCAAATAATATCTCTGTTTGGCAAAATGCGTTCAGCCTAAACTGCACAGAAGCTTCAATTAATCTCTCCTTGACTGTGTGTTCATTTGCTCACCATACTTATGATTTGAAATAGAAGAGATCTAAAGTAATTAACTAAGGTGAACAATAGTGTGTACAAATACTGTTACATACCTTTGTAACGGTATGTAGAAATACGCAGTGCTTGTGCATGTGCATGCTTTCATGAGCGCGTGCGTGTGTGTGTGTTTGTGTGCTCACTGGCTCTCACAGACAGTTAATAATGTTGCATATTAATCAGGGCCCAGGCGCCCTATGGCGGATCAAAGCCTTCAGGTTGAGATTTTCTGCCATTAATTTTCTGAGGATGTGGAAGAGGCATTTAACCCAGCTGGGGCTGCCAAATAGAGAGCAAATCGTTCAATGTCCTTCCCATTACATTCTACTAAAAATCTTAACTGCAGCTTAAAGGGATAGTCCTCCCAAAAAAATCGTCCTTGTCATTCCAAACCAGTATGACCTTCCTTTGTGGAACACAAAGTGAGGAGTTTAGCAGAATGTCTGAGCTGCTCCGTATAATAAAAGTAAATGGGGACCAAGTGCAAAAAGAACAAAATAGCACCTTAAAATGCACAAGTCTTCTCAAGCCGTTTGAATCCCTTATGTGAGAAGCAACCTGAAAGTCTTTATTCACTGGAAATTCTTGACAGTCACCATTTACTTACGTTTAATGTAAAAGAGCATTTCTGTTTGTGTTCCTTGGATGACAGTAAGACAGTAAGTTTGATAATCCATTCAAAATATCTATACCATTTATTTAAGCTGTTGACATTATTGATTTATGTTGGGCAAAAATAGTATAATATATTTTTGGCTAAAAAATAAAATAAAAATAAAAATAGTTTTTGGAACATTTTGCCACAAATTCTGTTAATTCATTTTATAACTTACATTGAACCCAGAAAAAATGTAAATGCATGCCATTTCCTTTTATTAAATTATGATTTTATTTTATTATTTTATTTTCCTCAAACAAGGCAAGAGATTTTTGGTCTTTCAAATTTTTTGGACAATAAAAAAAGTCAATTTTATTTTATTTTATCCCTCAAATGGTCTGTTTGTTTGTTTGTTTGTTTTTTGTACCGTTGTACTGTTTGGTAGAGCTCTGCTAAAATAATTTAAAAATGCCTTTAAAAATGGAAATGCGTTTTTTTTTAAATAATGATTTTATTTTATTTTATTTTATGTTATTTGATTTGACTTGATTTCTTTTATTTCTTTTATTTTATTTTTTGTCTGTTTTTGTACCTTGTACTAAAATGTAAATGCATTTAATGTGCTTTTTTTAAATGATGATTTTTTTTATTTTATTTATTTATTCTTTTCATTCTATTTTTCTCAAAAAAAAAAAGTAAATGCATTTAATTTTCTTTTTAAATTATTATTATTTGATTTTATTAAAACCCTCAAACAAGGCAAGAGATTTTTTTATTTTATTTTTCTTATTTCATTATTTTATTTTATTATCCTCAAAAAGTCAAGAGATTTGTTGTCTGTAGATTTGTGGTCTGTTTTTTGTATCTTGTACTGTTTGGTAGAGCTCTGCCAAAATAATTTAAAAATAACTTTATAAATGTACATCCATTTAATCATTACTAATTTAATGATTATTTTTATTTTAGTTTATTTTAGTTTAGTTTTTTGTTTTGTTTTTTAAATAATGATTTTATTTTATTTATTTATTCTTTTCATTCTATTTTTCTAAAAAAAAAATGTAAATGCATTCATTTAATTTTCTTTTTAAATGATTAATATTTGATTTTATTAAAACCCTCAAACAAGGGAAGAGATTTTTTATTTTATTTTTTATTTCATTATTGTATTTTATTATCCTCAAAAAGGCAAGAGATTTGTTGTCTGTAGATTTGTGGTCTGTTTTTTGTGTCTTGTACTGTTTGGTAGAGCTCTGCCAAAATAATTTAAAAATACCTTTATGAATGTAAATGCATTTAATCATTACTAATTTAATGATTATTTTATTTTATTTTATTTAGATTTATTTTTTAAATGATGATTTTATTTTATTTATTTATTCTTTTCATTCTATTTTTCTCAAAAAAAATGTAAATGCATTCATTTAATTTTCTTTTTAAATGATTAATATTTGATTTTATTAAAACCCTCAAACAAGGCAAGAGATTTTTTATTTAATTTTTTATTTCATTATTTTATTTTATTATCCTCAAAAAGGCAAGAGATTTGTTGTCTGTAGATTTGTGGTCTGTTTTTTGTGTCTTGTACTGTTTGGTAGAGCTCTGCCAAAATAATTTAAAAATACCTTTTTGAATGTAAATGCATTTAATCATTACTAATTTAATGATTATTTTATTTTATTTTATTTAGATTTATTTTTTAAATGATGATTTTATTTTATTTATTTATTCTTTTCATTCTATTTTTTTTTTTTTTTTAAAATGTAAATGCATTCATTTAATTTTCTTTTTAAATGATTAATATTTGATTTTATTAAAACCCTCAAACAAGGCAAGAGATTTTTTATTTAATTTTTTATTTCATTATTTTATTTTATTATCCTCAAAAAGGCAAGAGATTTGTTGTCTGTAGATTTGTGGTCTGTTTTTTGTGTCTTGTACTGTTTGGTAGAGCTCTGCCAAAATAATTTAAAAATACCTTTATAAATGTAAATGCATTTAATCATTACTAATTAAATGTTTATTTTATTTTATTTTATTTTGGTCTGTTTATTGTACCTTCTACTGTTTGGTCGAGCTCTACCAAAATAATAAAAAATGTAAAAAAATTTAAAAATCATGTTTTTTCACTGTGCATTCCAATTAATCTCAGTCAAACTCCAGTTGGGTTATTTTGCTTAAGTAAAAATAACAAATACAGCTAACTAACACAATAAAACACAATAAAAACATGATAATATAACATATACAAAGAGTTTGTGTTTTCTGTTTTTGAAAATAAACAATCTTTTTTTAAATGATGTTTTCTTAAGGTGCTAATTTTGTGTTAACTGTGTCCTATCATTTATGCATTCTTTAATTAACAAAAGCACGCAGCTTTAAATTGCAAACCATTCATTAAGCTCTTGTTTCTTTTTGTGTTCTTATATGGTCCAGGTCCAGGTTAAGCATGACCAGGTGCAGAGAAAAGTCTTCTCGCTTCTTCTCAGCTGATTAGTGGAGCCGGTTGATTGGTGCAAATGAGGAAGCTTTTATCCTGCTTGAGTATAATCTGCTTGCATCTTTATTGGCTAAAAGCAGGCGTGATGTCGGCGTGACCCGGGCTGGCCCAGGTACTGTCCTCAGAAAGGGTACTGACACTAATGTCTTCTGACACACACATCCCCCCATGCCCTTCCTGTTAAAGGTACACACACACAGACATGCTGCATAGGCTTATGCATGCACTTTTTCATTACAGTACTTTGGTGAAAAATATTCGTACAAATATACACCATATGAAAATGCACAATCAGGCGAGCGGGAGCGCTTAACGCTTTGTAGCTGTCGGCTTTGGCGTAATGGCTGCCTGTTTTCTTCTCATCCTCTTTTGTCCTTAAAGGACGCTGCCTTGCCTAGCTGCACAGATCCTTGGAGCATCTTTCCTATCTGTCTGTCCCTCTCTGAGCTGCAACACAGCCTGTTATTTCAAGGAAAGTGCAACCTTTGCCTTGGGCTTTAATTATGTTCAATTTGCCAAGCCGAGCCTGAAAAATTCAGAGGGTAAAAAAGCTCTATGACCTATTTATTAATGCTGCGTTGGGTCTAAAGCTACACTGAGATCAGCACTGCATCACTCAACAATAACACCCATCTCTGGAGAACAGACTTCAATAGCGCTCTACTCCTCTCTTACAGCAGGAATTCATTACTTTATAACAGATCACTGACCAGTTAATCATTATTTACATAAGTGTAAAAGTTTGAATTGTCTTATGAATTAAATTGGCATATATTGTTGGATATGTATATGAAATGGCAAGATGGAAACTGGACAATAACCTTTTTTATAAATTATTACATATTTTGTGTAATAATATATAGAGTTTATTTCTAAAGTAAGATGTTATTAAAACATCCCAAACAAGGTTTTCTTTTCTCAAAGGAGGTGGTTGATTTTTGGTCTGTGTTTATTTTTTTATTTAAATAATACTAATATTTCATAAATATATATATATATATATATATATGTAGGCAAGCAATTTTGAGTCTGTTTTTTGTAACTTGTACTGTTAGATGGAGCTCTGGCAATATAATTTTAAAAATGCCTTTACATTAATTTTTAAATTCATTAATTCATTCATTTACTTGCTGACTTAAACAAAGCAACAATTTTATTTTATTTTATTTATTAAATGAAGCACAAAATGTTGGGTCTGTATATTGTACTTTTTACTGTTTGGTTGATCTCTGCCAAAATAATCATAATAATAATAATAAAAAGCGTTTAAATTTATTTGTTTTCTTCAGGTACTTATATTTCTGTTTTTCGTACCTTGTACTGTTTGGGAGAGCTCTGCCAAAATGCCTTTAAAAATGTAAATGCATTTAAATGATTTTTTAAATTATGAATTTGTTTTATTATATTTTATTTTATTTATTATTTTATTTTATTTTATTTTTATCCTCAAACAAGGCAAGAGATTTTTGGTCTGTTTTTGTACCTTGTACTGTTTAGTAGAGCTCTGCCAAAATCATTTAAAAATGCCATTAAAAATGTAAATGCATTTAATGTTCTTTTTTTAAATGATGATTTTATTTTATTTTATTAAATAAAATAAAATAAAATATGTCTGTTTTTTTGTACCTTGTACTGTTAGATGGAGCTGTGGCAAAATAATAATTAAAAAATGCCTTTAAATTCATTTTTAAATTCATTAATTCTTTCATTTACTTGCTTACTGATTTAAACGAAGCACAACGTTTTTCTTCTATCTCAAACTGCCATTTTTCTGTGTAATAAATAACACTAATAAGTGTAATATATATATATATATATATATATATATATATATATGTTATTAATTAATTAATTTATTTATTCATTAAATATAATTATATAATTAAATATCTTATGTATTAAATAATACTAATAACAATTAAGTGTTTTATATTATATAAAATATATTTATAACTTAAAATATTTTATAAAATATAATATTTTCATAAAAATATCAAGCAAGGTTTTTATTTCTTGAATGAGATTAGTGATTTTTTTTTTTTTTTTAGTTTTTGTACTGTTTGGTGCAGCTCTGCCAAAATAATTTAAAAATGTCTTTAAATTACATTTACGTTAAGTAATTCATTCATTCATTCATTCATTCATAATAATAATAATAATAATAATAATAATAGTTTTTATTATTTTTATTATTATTTTTTTATTTTATTATTTTTATTATTTTCTTAGTGTATACTCATATATGTCTATCTATCTATATATATCTATCTATATATTTTTTGTATAATAAATAACACTAATAAGTATGTAATAGAGAATATATATATATATATATATGTGTGTGTGTGTGTGTTCTTTTTTCTTTCTTTATAAAATATAATTATATTATTCAATATTTTATGTATTAATAAACAATACTAATAAATAATAAAGTGTATATTTATAAAATATACAGCTAGATTCTGTTATTTTATAACAATATCAAACAAGGTTTTCTTTTGTTGAATGAGGTAAGTGATTTTCTCTGTATTTTTGTACTTGTACTGTTTGGTTGAGCTCTGCTCTGAAGCAGTGGTAGAGAGAATTCTTTGTGTCGATACAGAAGGAAAAGCATGAATGATTTATGGGTCAATCTGAAGGTTTCCCCAGCAGTGCAGTCACTGCTTCAGCCCTACAGCAGGCAGAGACCCCCATCCACCCCCTGAAACGCTCCCTTCTGCAGTCATGCAAATGAGAACAATCTCCAGCCAAGGCATTTGACAATTAGTGTTATATTTAGAGCTTGTCTGATTTAACAATTAAGGCATGCAATTGTTATCATCTGAGAATGTGTGCCATTTGTTTATGATGTTAACACCTGATTTTATTTTTAAAAATTAGAAATACTCATCTAGATTATCTAACAACTTCAATATTTAAATGCAGAAAAGATGCTTTTGTTATTACACTCACACTGCATTTGTTCCCATATAAAAGTTACTGACGACAGGGGTTTTAAAGAGGAAGTTTTGCATAGTTATAATAGATAGAAAGCAAAAAATCCCCTTTGACACACTGTTACCCTGAAGCTCAATCCAGGCTGCAGTTTTACCCACTCACCTTGCACTGTTACCCGTTCCATTTCTGAAAACACAGAGCTCACATTATTTGATGACTGATTTATTTGTGAATTTTTCTAACAGCAATTATCTTTAGTATCTATTGGTTTTCAAATTAGCGTCTGACTCTCATAGTGACCCTGAAAAGACATAAATGGGGGAAAATGGAGCGTTCCATCTCTCTAGCCTTAATCACTCTTAATTATCATAGTTATTTTCAGCGAAGTTGTTTTCACTGTCTTAATTCTGGGAAGAAGAAACTCTGCAAAAATCAAATGCTTAATTTTGTTAGACATGAATTTTTATTATAAACAGACTGACACTGAAATGTCATCTCACTTTCTTTATACAGGCGATAGACTAGTGCTCAAAAGTTTGGAGTTTTTTTTTGTTTTTTGTCTTTTAACCAAGGATGAATTAAATTAATCAAAAGTGACAGTTAAGACAGTTATAATGTTACTAAAGACTCTATTTTAACAAATGTCCTTTTGAACCTTCTTTTCATCAAAGAATCCTGAAAGGAAAGTAGAGTTTCACAAAAATATTAAGCAGAATAACTGTTTTCAACAGTGATAAAAAGCAGAAATGTTTTAGCATATTATAATGATTTCTGAAGGATCATGTGATGCTGAAGACTGGAGTAATGATGCTGAAAATTTAGCTTTGCATCACAGGAATAAATTACATTTTAAAAGTAATAATATTTCACAATATACAGTTGTATTTTTGATCACACAAATGCAGCGTTGGTGAACATAAGAGACTTCTTTCAAAAAAAAAAATCTTTCCAGGTGGTAACGGATATTCCCATTTCTGCAGATATTTGGATTATGCATTACCAGTCAAAAGTTTTTGAACTGTAAGATTTTTTTATGTTTTTAAAGTCTCTTCTGCTCACCAAGCCTGCATTTATTTGTAAAGTACAGCAAAAAAAAAAAAAAACGGTACAATTTTGAAATATTTGAATATTTAAAGTAAATGTTTTCAATTTGAATATATTTTAAAGTGTAATTTATTTCTGTGATTTCAAAGCTACATTTTTAGCATCATTCCTCCAGTCACATGATCCTTTAGAAATCATTCTAATATTCTGATTTGCTGCTCAAAACACATTTTTTATTTTTATAATTATTTTAAAAACTAGTAGAATTTTGTTTAGCTTTTTTGATGAATAGAAAGTTCATAAGAGTAGCATTTATCTAAAATAGAAACTGTTTGTAACATTATAAATGTCTTTATCATCACTTTTGAGCAATTTAAAGCATCCTTGGTTAATAAAAATATTAAAGTATTAAAAAAGTATTAAAAAATCTTTCCAGGTGGTAACGGATATTCCCATTTCTGCAGATATTTGGATTATGCATTACCAGTCAAAAGTTTTTGAACTGTAAGATTTTTTTAATGTTTTTAAAGAAGTCTCTTCTGCTCACCAAGCCTGCATTTATTTGTGAAGTACAGCAAAAAAAAAACAGTAAAAATTTGAAATATTTGAATATTTAAAGTAAATGTTTTCAATTTGAATATATTTTAAAATGTAATTTATTCCTGTGATTTCAAAGCTACATTTTTAGCATCATTCCTCCAGTCACATGATCCTTCAGAAATCATTCTAATATTCTGATTTGCTGCTCAAAAAACATTTTTTATTTTTATTATTATGTTAAAAACTAGTAGAATTTTGTTTAGGTTTTTTGATGAATAGAAAGTTCAGAACAGCATTTATCTAAAATAGAAACTGTTTGTAACATTATACATGTCTTTATCATCACTTCTGAGCAATTTAAAGCATCTAAATAAAAGATGCTTTTTATGCTTGCTAAATAAAAGTATTAATTTCCATAATTTCTTTGCCAAAATAAAATAAAAATTATACTGACTCAAAGCTTTTGAATGATATAGTGTATTATTTTACAAAAGCTTTTTATTTTAAATAAATGCTGCTCTTTGGATCTTTCTATTCATCAAAGATTTATTATTATTATTATTATTATTAAATATTAATAATAATAATGTTTCTTAGACAGCAAATCAGCATATTAGAATGATTTCTGAAGGATCATGTGACCATGAAGACCGGAGTAATGATGCTGAAAATGTAACTTTGATCAAAAAATAATATTCCGATAGAAAGCAGTTATTCTAAATAGTAAAAATATTTCACAATATTGCTTTTGCTGTATTTTGGATCAAATAAATGCAGGCTTGATGAGCAGAAGAGACTTTTAAAAAAACATTAAAAATCTTACTGTTCAAAAACTTTTGACTGCTAGTGTATAAATGCAAAATGAACCTTTTTAGATTTAGATTTGTGAATAATAAGATCAACTTTCATGGATACAAATAAACAAATGCTAATATCCCCCAATTATTCGTGACAATAAAGACTTCTTGCATATTCATACTTAGCCTGAGACTGCTGCAAGTACTAACAATTTGCATTTGCATACAGTTATATAAATTCTAATGGGTCATTGAAGATGAAGCTCATTTAAAAGTTTGTATAATATAGAAAATGTATCCCTCATCTATTCTTTCCTGTTTCCTCCCATAAGAGTTAGGCAAGACTAGTCATCCCGTTTACCACAAGGAGATGTTTGACCTCCAAAGCCCAGGTGGAGGTAATTACTGACTTTGGCAAAGTACAAAACATCAACGTCGTTCAGTTTCCATCCATATGAATATGTAACGACACCCTCCAATGGCTTCATTTATGGTTATTTGTTTACTTTCATTTGGAGGATAGAGAAATGGAGCAATGCTATATTTAAGGATCATTACGTTGGTTGCTCTATCTAACAAAACTTCACCTACGATTCCAGCTAATCGGTCTGTATTGATCTCCCTGATGACAACGTGTTTGATTGTGTTGTGACAGAAAATGTCACCGCGCTATAATCGTCGTTGGTGTCGGCGAAGAGCTTTCAAAATAGACTCACAACACATTTAAGGCCTATTGTGTCACAATATAAAGACCAAGTGCATCACTAATGCAATTTGACTAGCCCGTGCAATTGTGTGGAAGAAGGTAGCGCGTTTTCTTGGGAGGAGAGAAGCTTTTAAACTGTCACCTCAACTGTCTCCCCTCCAGAGAGGAAACCTTTTAACGGGGAATGTCCTTTGGTTGGCCTAAGTTCTCTAATGGTGGAAAAACGTCTCGGTTACGTATGGTAACCCTCGTTCCCTGATGGAGGGAACGGAGACGTTGTGTCGAGTAGTGTACGACACTAGGGGTCGCTCTTGAGAGCCCAAACACCTCTGACAGTATAGAAAACAGGCCAATGAAATTGGGTGTGCAGATTTCACAGCTGGCCACGCCCCGGCCATCCGGGTACAAGTAGGGCAGCCTGTGCATCTGCTCACTCGTTCTGATCTGAGGAGCCGAGCGTCTCAACTCACTCAGAGGCGGTCCAGAGTTGTGGCATGGGAGACACAACGTCTCCGTTCCCTCCATCAGGGAACGAGGGTTACCATACGTAACCGAGACGTTCCCTATCTGTCGTACACTCCGAGTTGTGTCGAGTAGTGTACGACACTAGGGGTCCCCGTCAAATCACGCCACAAGTCTGGCCGCGTCACGAGTGACCGGGCGCAGATAGTAACAGGCCAGCGTGTTAACATAAGTGCGACTCACCTCTTCGTGACCTTCCAACGTCCAAGAACTGACCTGTTACAGCAGTGTCCTGCAGCCGGGCCTGCCTCAGTGGAGCGGCTGAGTGTCTTGGCGGACGTTGGGGAAGTGACTATTTCCCGAAGGAAAAAAGGCACTACGGAGCTCACAACCTGCCCAGAGGGGGGGTATAAAGTGAATATCATTAGATATGGGACCTGATGTGGGTCTCACGCTAGGGGAGACTACCAAATTCAGATCCTAGAGACAAACCTGTCATTAGGGGAAACACCGCACCATAGAGAGTTATAGGTGGAATTACACATATGGGGCCACATAAGGAGCCACTACATACGGGGCACAAATCCGACCAAGAGTTAGTAAAGTAACCATACCTTGTGTTGGGATTTTGCAGCGAGTTCCTCCGCCGAACTCCGCCACGTCCAGAAGTGCCAAGTGATGGAGAAGGTGTCCAGGGTTCGCGTCAGGAAACCTACTGAACTTAGAAGCGTAATCACCATTTTAGGGGAAGCGCTTAAGCAAGCTCTACACCCGACCAGAGCTTGTGACTGAAACTCTAGCTGACACTGGTTCCATGCGCAAACTGGCAAGTAATAGGTGTAGCCCAACCTGTAGCTCTTGAAGATGTCTGTTAATGAGGCTACAAGGAAAGCCCCCCGGCCTGGTAGGCCGTACAGATCGCATCCACCTTTTTTTTTTTGTGGGAGATCCTGGTTTGGAGACAGCCTTCCCCTTCGCTGTGCTCCATAACAGACAAGAGCTGACCAGGACGTCTGAAGTGCTGAGAACGTTCCAGGTAATGCGTGGGACACGGACCGGGCATGATAGGATCAGGTTGGGGTATTCCCTTGGTAAGGAATAGCTTGCAGGGTTACCACCTGCTCAGAGGGAGTGGTGGTTACCACGGGCATGTATCCAGGCCGGGTTCCCAGGACAACGTGAGAGTTCACCGGCCCGAATTCCAGGCACGAACGTTGATGGAGAGGGCTTGAAGGTTTTCCCGCTCTTAACAGGGGTGAGCACTACCGGGGGGGGGCCGTCTCACAGAGAGGGCACCGAATCACCCAGCTGAGGGCTCAACGGGTCTTACTGTAGGCCCGAGGACCACAGATAGACCAAGAGGGGATGTGGTGTTACCAAGCGTGCCCCACCGATCTGCCTTCTACCAAGTCATGGTGGCTGTACACGGACCCTGATATAGAAGCAGAAAGGTGCCTATTCAGGCCTCCTTGGAGGAGGGATAGCACAGATTTGATGCCGCAACTCCGTGGGTTCTACCCTTAGGAAGAACCTCTGCGCCAACCCCGGGGCATGCCACCGTCTGGCTCAATCCCGTATAGGGTGCTTCCCACTGTGGGTGGAAGGTTTCTGGAGGCTTTCTGGTCGCATTTAGGGACCAAAGAAGAAGCTCCAGAAATCTGGGCGCAGGTGCCAGATTGTGCCCCTCCCCTGAGGAAGGAGGTTCCTTCTCAGGGGGGTGTGTCAGGAAGGCAACGATGGTAGGAGCACGCGCTCCGAAAACCAAGTTCCGTTGGGCCACACCGAGCTACCAAGAGAATCCATTTCGAAACCTTCCTGACATTGCACCGTGTCTGTGCAACAAGGCTTACTGGGGAGTAAGCCGTACGGTCTGCTGAGTATTAACGGACCTGAACCGAGGGAGTCCTTGGTCAGGCCGTATACCCTACTGCAATGAGTGGATTCCGGTGAGACACAGAACCCCTGTGCCTGGCCGAATCGACTCTAAAACAGCCGGTCCGTCTGAGGGTGGAGCTCCCCACTCACCTCGGGGCGAACCTGTCACCCGGACAGTGAGTGGCGCACCACAGCCTGAGGCTCCAGGGTAAGAGATGGCGGGTGAGTTGTGATATGTGAAAGTAGCGTACACCTTCCTAGTGTATGCCACAGTCACTGTGTTGTCAGCGCCGACCAACACACGTTTGTCATGACCGAGGCCGAATCCCTTCAGGGCCCAAGTATTGTCAACAACTCCAGGCGATAAAATGCCCAAGCAGCCGAGGGCCCAACCGAACCCTGAGGCTGCAAACCCGTTGCACACGGCACCCCAGCTTGACTTGGAAGCAACTGTTGCGACACAGCGCGTCTAGACACCTGTCCCAGGGGCAACCTGCCCGCAGGACGAGCTTGTCCCCAAGGGCTGAAGGTTTGCAACACAAAGTGTGACGTACACACGATGTGAGCTTAGTGCCGCGTCCATCTCGGGACTCGGTATGAAGTCAGTGCTACCGCGGTTTCATATGGATCAGGTCAGCGGCGTAACTGCGGCTGAAGCTGCCATATGTCCCAGGAGCCCTGGTACATGAGGGAGACCGCTGTGGTGAACCCAGAGTGCACCCACGCACAACAGCACTGACTGTACACAGTCCTAGGCAAATGCGTAGAACAGTGACCGAGTCTATATGGAGAAAAAGGCAACCCGCGTCCTTCAGGTCTCTGGCCACAAACCAACCTTGAACTCTGACACACGTGAGAATGTGCTTGAGGGTTAACATCCTGAACGGGAGCTTGAGCAGGGCCCGATTCAAGACCCTCAGATCCAAGATTGGTCTGAGACCGCCACCTTTCTTGGGTACAATGAAGTAGGGGCTGTAGAACCCCTTCTTCATCTCGGCTGAGGGGACAGCCTCTATCGCACCCTTCGCCAGAAGGACTGCGATTTTTTTGCTCGAAGAACCGTGGTGTTGGGGCCCTGAACCGACATAGTGAGAACACCACGGAACTTGGGTGGACGCCATCCCAGAAGACCTGAAGTCCCAATCCAGCCAGGTGGTTGAGAACCACATCCCTGAGAGTGCAAACCGCACCTCGTGAGTGTGCTAAGACAGCCAGTCACAGAGATAACTGAGAATGCACATGCCCTCTACCCCGGAGGGGGGGGGGGCGAGGGCAGCCCCCTGACCTTCGTAAAGGTGCGGGACGATAGGGATAGGCTGCAGGGGGAACCTTGTACTGATGAGCCCGCCCTTGAAGACAGAGTCTTGGAGGGAAAGGCATAACAGTATGCGTCCTTCAGGTCCAACGCCACCGACCAATCTTAAACCCTGACCACACAAGAGCTATGCCAGCCCTATATCCAGGGCTAACATTTGAATGGGCGCCCGAAGGGGGCCCGATTCAAAAACTCTTGTTTCAGATTGGCATGCGTTGACCACCCATCCTGGTATAACGAAGTAGGGGCTAGAACCCCTACCCTCATTTTGGCTGCCGGGGTAGGCTCTATCGCACCCTTCCCAGGGGGGCTGCGATTCCTGCTTAAGAACCACAACATTCTCGCCCTTCTCTGAGACGATATTGAGAGAATGCCATAGACTTCAGCGGGTGCCTTGCAACCTGAGTTGCTTAGCCAAGTCAGTTAGTTCTTGAGAAGCTAAGGGAGGGATCGCACCCACGTAGGGACTCAGCTAGCAGTCTCAGTGAACTATACCCGATGTACCAGGAATGGGGATGTCGCTGAATAAGGCAAGGAGCATCGTGCTTGGAGAAGAAGCCCCAAGGACACGGTGTGTCTTTGCCAACACGCAGAAACCAGGTAAGTGCCCAACCACCCTGGTCTGCAGACTCAGCACCTAGCCGTCAATGGAGGGCTATTGCTGCAAAATCACCGGGATAACCGGGCCTATATACTGACCCGGCCGTGACTGACTGTGGAGACAGACAGTCAGAACCGTTGGCCGAATCCACCTCTCATCCCCGGGTCGAGAGTGGATCTGGGTGGGTCAGTTAGGCCGCCTGCTCTGCATTGCTTGTCTGAGGACAAGCTAGAAGCCTAACGAGGGTTCTAGCTAGCCTACTGACAAGCTGGCGTTGCCACCTTCCCACAAGAACTTTGACCGTTGGGCGGGTCTGGCCGGAGGCCCGGCTGTCGCGGGGCCTCAGGAGTTCTATAGGGGGCCGTCCGTGGCGACGACAGACAGGAGTAGTCGGGGGACAGGGCCGAAGCCTGACCCACAGCTGCTCCTTAACCACCGTGAAGGACTTGCGCACAAATGCTATCACGGTGTTGCCAGAAGGACCGACCTGGGAAATGGGGGGGGGAG
Source organism: Labeo catla (assembly GCA_012976165.1). Lineage (NCBI taxonomy): Eukaryota > Metazoa > Chordata > Actinopteri > Cypriniformes > Cyprinidae > Labeo > Labeo catla. The sequence goes on from VONZ01000458.1 coordinate 122,160, forward strand.
CGAACTTCCAATTTCCCGCATTTCCGACAGGTGAAGCCACAGGTGGCGTTCCTGGACCAACAAAGTGGACATCGCCCTCCCCAGAGCGTGCGCCACGACCTCATAGCTTACCGAGCGTAATCGGTATCGTACGCAGTTCCCGCAGCTCTAGGTTGGCACCACCCTCGTATCGAATCGCAGCAGGTGGACGCAGCTTGGCCAGAAGCCATGCAAGCCTTGCCCGGAAGAACTTACAGACTCTGGACGGGGGTCATGGGAGGAACCCAACAAGCGGCGGCGTATTGAGGGCAGTGCCCCTCAATCGCTCCCTCCGCCCTGTGAACCTCTGAAACCCCCTCGCTGGACCCCCATCGAGGATGGTGTAGGAGGAGAAGTTGGACTATCACGTCCCACCCGTTTTCTCTTTTTTAAACGGACTTTCTGCGATACCATCAACCTCTCGTGCACCTTCGGAAAACAGGCACTGGAAACGAGCATACCGGTCGTTACCCAGATGTCTATTAACCAGCCCTTCCATGACCGCCATATTAGCGTCTGCCTCCAACTGAGAATCAACGCCCCACAGAGGTTTGCTCAGCTGAAGCTTCAGCTTTAAACAGTACACGCCCTCCTAGCGATGCTGCCGCTAACCTTTTCCGCCCATTTAGAAGCTCCGAATAAGAAAGTCAGCTGTACTGAGACAGACTAACAAACTCGTCCGAAAGCTCGACCGCGGGACGCGAGGAGCGAGAGGTTCGCGGGGTTTTCACCCGGCGAAACCATCCGTGCTTCCTAATACTCGCCACTGACGCCCCTAGCAACGGCCTCGTACCCGGAGATAGAAGGACCGTAGCGGAAAGCAGTCAGGGTGAGCCGCGGCTTCGTGAAAAGCACACGGCTCGCGAGCAAGCGCGTCCATGATCATGTTCTCGCCAGCAAAACATGAATCAACAACAAAGGCTGTATCAGCGTGAGCATAACTTCAGACTGAACACAACCGTCGTGTTTGATCGTACGGGAAGGTAAGCCGCAACCAGGATGGCACGGAGGGAAAGATATGTTAACCAACACACAATCCCACCGCGCTAGCTCTTTCAGAGAAATACCTTCTTAGAAGGAAGATTCCTCCTCAAGATCGCCGTCGACGCACGCAGGGGAACTCTCACAACACTTATCTGTGTATGAGAGGGAGAGACCGCTGCCTGTGCTGCTGATCCAACGACGAAAGAGGTGAATGTTGCCGCTTCTCACGCAGAGACGCTGCATTCGGCTCCGAAGAACAGAACGAGTGAGCAGATGCACAGGCTGCCCTACTTGTACCCGGATGGCCGGGGCGTGGCCAGCTGTGAAATCTGCACACCCAATTTCATTGGCCTGTTTTCTATACTGTCAGAGGTGTTTGGGCTCTCAAGAGCGACCCCTAGTGTCGTACACTACTCGACACAACTCGGAGTGTACGACAGATAGGGAACAGTACCTTCCCCCCATAATAGGGTGACGCTCTTTGGTTTAATAAGCCTTTGTCTCATTTTCCTAACGAAAGATTGTAGACTGGAAGTAAGTGATGATAAAAATGCATTCAGTTTTCGTGGAACACAGCATTTTAGCCCATTCTGAGAGTCTTTTACTCACCTTTATGTTGTTCCAAACATGCATTTTCTTTCTTCCTCATTAGGTATGACTGTTTTCCATTCTCTTTTTCTGAGCGATTACTTGAACAGGGAGCTGTTCAAAGCTTTCAAGCTTCAAAAAGGATGCAAAACCATCATGAAAGTGGTCTATACTCTTAAAGGGGTCATCGGATGCTAAGTTCACTTTTACATGTTGTTTGAACATTAATGTGTGTTGGCAGTGTATGTACAAATCTACCCTATAATGATAAATATCCATGCAGTGGTTTTTAATTAATCTCTAAAAATAATATTCCCTTTTTCAAATCAAGCCATTCTCAGATGCCTGTCGTTGTGGCGTCACACCGACAGAGTCCGCTCCCACGATAGTTGATTGACATGAGCGTCTTACCTCAGATAAGTTGTAACAGTTCAACCTCTTTGTTTCGATGCTGGAGCAGGGATGTAAGTTAGACAAGAATATCTCCGATTGAGCAACTGAGGTGTTGTTGCTGGATGTAATAATGAACATAGTGGTCGTCATTTACTCCCAACGTCTGAGCCGCTGAAGATACAGTGGATTACGTTTGTTTGTGAAGGGAATGCGCCTCCCGATCTACATAAATGCGTCTATGTTCACACAAATCATTCGTGATCCAGCTTCACTTACAGCAGAAGTGTGTATAAGGGCTTTTTATGAATCTTTGCGATCGCCTTTCCTAAAAATGTGCTAGTTAGCAAGTTTAGCGGCTAAATGCGGCTAAAGTAAACAGGCTCGTTACTCCACAGAGAGAAGAGAGGGGCGGGCAGAGCTCATTTGCATTTAAAGCAGCCTCGACCAGAATGAGATGATTTTTGCAGAGCTGGTTTTGGCAAGGTAAAAAGGGTGTTGTTTTACACAACCATTGAGAATTTTTAACCAAAGTATATTATAGACTTTTCAGTAAGACCCTAAAGAATCATATCAACTTATGGAAAATGGGCATCCGATGACCCCTTTAAAAATAAAGGTGCTTTAAAAGGTTCTTCACAGCGATGCCATAGAAGAACCATTTTTGATACCACAAAAAACATTCAAGTCAAAGGTTCGTTAAATCTTCCGTACTGTTTTATAATCTGAAGAACCTTCTTTTGCCACAAAGAACCTTTTGTGAAACAGAAAGGTTCTTCAGATGTTAAAGGTTCTTTATGGAACCATTTAGATCCAGTTCACCTTTTCTGAATGATTCATTCATGAATTAGACTGATTCAGTTCTTGAGTTTACCTCGCTGACACTGGAAGTAGTTTATCTGTGAATAATGACTTGAATTTAAGGCATATATGTGACCCTGAACCACAAAACCAGTCTTAAGTAGCATGGGTATATTTGTAGTAGTAGCCAAAAATACGAAATTACCATTTTATATATTATTCTTTAATTAATTATTTAAATAATTTATTATTTTTCTTTTATGCCAATCATGCAAATCATCAGGATATTAAGTAAAGATCATGTTCCATGAAGATATTTTGTAAATTTCCTACCGTGAATATATCAAAACGTAATTGTTGATTAGCAATATGCATTGCTAAGAACTTAATCTGGGCAAACTTAAAGGCGATTTTCTCAGTATTTTGATTTTACAAGTAATTTACTCACCCCCTTGTCATCCAAGATGTTCATGTCTTTCTTTCTTCAGTTGTATAGAAATTATGCTTTTTGAGGAAAACATTTCAGTATTTTTCTCCATATATTGGACTGATATGGTGCCCCGTTTTTGAACTTCCAAAAGACAGTTTAAATGTGGCTTCAAACGATCCCAAATGCGGTTGTAAACGATCCCAGCCGAGGAAGAAGGGTCTTATCTAGTGAAACGATCGGTTATTTACATTAATACATCATCTGCTGGATGGCAGTTGGTGAAGGCTAGAGATTATGGTTTATAAAGTTTTAAATATGGATATTTTTCTTACACAAATGCATCTATTTGCTTCAGAAGGCCTTTATTACATTTAGTACTTTTGATAATGGATGGATGCACTTTTTGGGCTTCAACATCTCAACACCCATTCACTGGCATTATAAAGCTTGAAAGAGCCAGGATATTTATTTATTTTAACTCTGATTGCATTCATCTGAGCAAAGAAAGTCATATACACCTATGGCTTGAGGGTGAGTAAATCAAAGGGAAATTTTCATTTTTGGGTGAACTATCCCTTTAATCACAAATTAGAATGATGATTATTTAAATGGACTGCTTTTATGAGTCAAAAATATTGCTTGTGCATCCTTTTTCAAGCTTTGGTCTCCATTTATTGTAATTGCATGGAAAAGACTGCTCAAGATATTCATTAGAACTTCTCCTTTTGTGTTCCACAGAAGAAAGAAACCAAAAAAAGTGAGTAAATGATGAAAGAGTTTTCATTTTGGGTGAATGATTCCTTTAAGCCTGAGGGAGATGAGATGTCAGCCATGATTCCGAGTGGCTCCTTTTATCAATTTGTTTATTTCCGCTTCTTGTTTCTTGATCTCACTGGAGAATCACTGGAAAATATACAAGTGAAGTCATTCATTTTGATATTTTTTTTTTCTTTCCATACGTAGCAAACCACACAGCTCTGTATCATGTATAAATAGTAGCTTTTTTGGTCAACTCTGTACTGCGTAATTGTGAAAAGAAATAGAAGTAAATAAATAAATGTGCAAAATGTTCAAAGTTCAAGTTTATTTTAAAAACTGAAAATATTATTAGCCATGACAAAGTTGATGCGCCTGCGTCTCGAGCTTCGTGCATGAATAATGTATAGGAAGCCTTGGGCTATAGATTGAGTGTGAATATTCATTAATTTGTTTGCCCTTTGGGAGGTAATGCATATTCAAACAAAGGCGTGCTCAAGCTCCTGTTTGCCAACTTGTCTGTCCACAGTTTGTGAGAGTAAATGACGGAATAAGTGCCGATAGTTCTCTTCTGAGGGGCTCGAGTGACTGTCCCTCTTAACAACTTTACAAGGACATCACGTCAACTTTGGTACTGGGTAAATGGTTTAAACTCAGATTACTTATTTCACAGAAAGAACCTAGTGCTAAGTCACTGCAGCGCTGGAAATCCTATTACCTGGCCGGACAGAATCAGCTCTGATTGCACTGATAGGATGCAGCAGACCTGTGCTGTCCAGGTCAAGATTAATAAGCCTCAGAATAGCCAATTGGATTCAAACATGGACTGTCCCAAACAAGCAAGTGCAAACACATTCAGTATAACTGCACTGTGTATTTTGGACGAAAGCAATGTTCTTTCCAGTTGGAAACCATTCCATAACGCTTCTCAAGATAGTGGGTATGTTACACCAGCAGGTCACAGTGATACCAAAAATTGATGGAGACATCAGGGCCTGAATCAAGGGTTCAAGTTTTGGCTGGTTAACATAACGCTGTTAGCCCCTGCTGGTAGATGTTGTAACTGCACCATCGGGGCCCCAAAAAACCCCTTTTTTCCATTGACGCCATTAAAAAAAGTAGCCATGTATTCTGACAGAATGAAATATTTACCTATAATGTAGCTTGAAAATAATGTATTAAATTGAAGTAGATGCTTCACTTGTGCTTATTTATTTATTTATTTATTTATTATTTTAAATATTATTAACAAATAAATAGAATATTATTATTATTATTAATTATAATTTCCCTAGCTAATATCCCTAATTATTACAATTAATAATAAATACTAAATAAATAATAAATAATATTAATAATAGATAATTCACCAGCTACTATTCCTAATTATTTCAGTTGAAAATAATATTTGTTCATGTAGTAATAATAATAATAATAATAATAATTCACAGGCTACTATTCCTAATTATTTCAGTTGAAAATAATATTTGTTCATGTAATAATAATAATAATAATAATAGATATTTTACCATCTACTCTTCCTAATTATTTCAGTTAAAAATAATATTAGTTTGTTTTAATAATAATAATTATTATTATTATTATTATTATTATTATTACTTCACTAGCTAATATCCCTAATTATTAAAATTATGAATTGTTATTATTGTTTAATAATAATAATAATAATTATTATTGTTGTTGTTGTTGTTGTTGTTGTTGTTGTTTGTTAGTTAATTAATTAATTCATTCATTAATTGCTACAATTCCTAATCAGTTCAGTTGAAAATAATATTTGTTTTAATAATATTAATAATAATAATAATAGATAGTTCACCAGCTACTATACTTAATTATTTTAGTTAAAAATAATATTAGCTAATGAAGTAATAAATAATAATAATAATAATTATTATTATTATTATTATTATTTATTACTTCACTAGCAAATATCCCTAATTATTGCAATTATAAATTGTTACTATTTTTTATTAATAATATTAATAATAATAATAATAATAATGATGTTGAAAATAATATTTTTTTATAATAGTAATAATAATTGTTGCTATTATTATTATTATTAATTCACTAGCTAACATCCCTAATTATTACAATTATAAAATGTTATTATTGTTAAATAACAACAACAACAATAATTAATCATAATAACAATAATAGTTGCTATTATTATTATTATTATTATTATTAATAAGAAGAAGAACAAGAAGAAGAAGAATAACAATAAATGATAATTCACCAGCTACTCTACTATGCATTGTAGTACTTATTGTAGTATTTATATTTATTTTAAAGTTATATGTTAAAATGTTATATTTATTTATTATATGTTATGTGAAATTTTTTTCCCCTTATTTTTCTGCTTGACTTCACAACTACCACTGAATGGACAGTTGTCATTTTAAAGAAAGCGACATATAAAATGTGAAGTTTTGTAAGGTCAGATTTTCATCTCACTGATGTCTCTCTACTCTACTGAAAAGTCCTAAATGATTTACCCCCTCCACCTCCACGTCGTGCTCTGCAAGCGTTTCATTCACCCTGTTTCCAGCACCTCTCACCTCCTAATGCAGAAATGCTATTGAGGACAAATTGCTTTTGTTTAGATGTTGATTTGCGCAGAGTTCATCAGCGCCCGTGAGCTGTGCCTGCCCTCGGAGTGAGGGTGGGGTACTGAATGGACCAAGATGAATGACTCATTAGCCGTAGATTGATCACAGGCTGTAGGCCCACACGGACATTTCACTCATTAATATTCCAATTTAATTATTCTGCCGGCTCGGCACGCATGTTGACTTTGTAGCCCTAATTGACACGTCACTATGTGATATATGAATTATAATAATGAACGTCATTTTGGTTTTAATAGTTTGTGTGTTGTGCACAAACGTGTGTGTGCGTGCAAGTACCTTCATGCACCGAGGATTCATACATACTAAACACTCAGGCATTTATCAATACAGTCTAATCAGTCTGTTACCGTCTCAAACACTCTGACCCAAAGGTCATCAGCAGTTCTATGTAAAGTGTCATTGAAAATGTAGATATAACTGAAGGTTTAAACTATGTATGATCTAATTCTGTACGTGGGCAAACACTCAGTGCAGCAGGATGACCCAGATAGCCTGTGGGCTTTGGTGGGTTGTGTTCGAGATAAAACAGTGTGTGTTTTGTCTTTGTTAACACTTCTTGTTCTGAAGGGTGTCTGTGGAGTCATTTGTCATTGCATTGCATAGTCTTGTTTCTGCCTCTCTGCATCTGTTACCTATGGAAGCCTGTTTCCAATCACAATTTGGACTTTTCTTCTCACAAGTTTATATCTCACCATTCTGCATTTATAGGTCACAATTCTGAGTTTATATTTTGCAGTTCTTCTTTTTCACAATTTTGAGTTTTTATCTTACAATTCAGACTTTTCTTACTGGAATTGTGAATTTATGTCTTGCAATTCTGAAGTTATTTCTCTGAATTCTGAGATTACATCACAATTCTGTATTTATTTTTTCTTTTTGTTTCTGCCACAAAATATTTGTGACTTTTTCTCACAACTTTGACTTTATATCTCACAATTCAGATTTTTCTTATTAGAACTGTGAATTCATGTCTTATAATTCTGTTTTTTTTTTTCTCTGAATTCCAAGATTACATCTCAAATTTCTGTGTTTTTTTTTTTTCTTTTTTTAATAAAAATATTTGTGACTTTTTATCCCACAATTCTGACTTTTTCTCACAATTTTGAGCTTATGTCTCACAATTTAGACTTTTCTTGTTAGGATTGTGATTTTATGTCTCATAATTCTGAATTTAGGTTTTTGAATTCTGAGATTACATCTTAACATTCTGGGGGTTTTTTCGTCTTTTTGTCTCTGCCACAAAATATTTGACCTTTTATCCAACAATTCTGACTTTTTCTTACAATTTTTTTCACAATTCAGAATTTTCTTATTAGAATTGTAAATTTATGTCTCACAATTCTGAATTTTTTCTCACAATTTTGAATTTATGTCTCACAGTTCAGACGTTTCTTATTAGAACCGTGAAATTATGTTTCGCAATCCTGGATTTTTCTCTGAATTCTGAGATTACATCTCAAAATTCAGTTTTTTTTTTTAATTGATTGATTTTTATTTATTTTTTTATTTGGACTTATTTTTTTTGCTGCTAAATATTTGTAACTTTTATCCCACAATTGTGACTTTTGTCTCACAATGAGTTTATATCTCATCTTATATCTGGTTTATATATATATATATATTTATAATTGTCATATATATATATATATATATATATATATATATATATATATTTTGAGTTTAAATTTGTATGAACTCTGACATTACATCACAAAATTCTGTTTATTTATTTATTTATTTATTCTGTTTCTGCTGCAAAATATTTGTAACTTTTATCCAACAATTATGACTTTTTCAAACTATTTTGAGTTTATATCTTATAATTTAGACTTTTCTTATTTTTTTTTCTTTTTGTTTCTGACACAAAATATTTTTATTCCATAATTAGGATTTTTTTTCTCACAGTTTTGAGTTTATATCTCACAATTCAGATTTTCCTCATTAGAATATTGAATTTAGGTGTCACAATTTATATATTTTTTTCTCTGAATTTTGAAATTACATCACAAAATTCTGTTTTTTACTTTATTTTTATATTATGACATTTTATTTTTAATTCTGACTTTTTTCACAATTTTAAGTTTAGATCTTATGATTCAGACTTTTCTTATTAGAATTGTGAATCTATATTTTTTCTCTGAATTCTGATATTGCATCTCAAATTCTTTTTCTTCTTTTTTTCTGCCACTTTTTATCTTAAAATTCTGACATTTTTTCTTGAAATTAAGAGTTCATATCAAACAATCAATCAACAATTTATATCACTCAATTCTGCAAATATGTCACAATTTTTCCATATTCTGAGTGTATATATCTTGCCATTCTGTTTTTTTTTTAATTTCTGTAATAAAACGTGATTACAACTTTTTATCTTACAATTGTTTTCTCCAAATTCTATTTATCTTCCTATTCTGAATACTGTCATAATTCTGCATTTATATCTCACAATTCCTCATTTATATGTCACAATTCTGCCTTTATAGTTCATAATTCTGCATTTATATCTATCAATTCTGCATGTATGTCTAGATAAAAATGGGGGAAATGTCTCAATTGTGAGATATAAACTCACAATTCAGAAAAAAGTCCAAATTATGAGATATTTTGATTTTTTTTTTCTTGTGGCGGAAACAAGCTTGCATAGTTACCTCTGCACACTGGAATCAAAGGGAAGAAGAAACTTAACTTTTCCAACCTGAGGAACATTACAAATTACACATGCATTTACATGTATCTTTTTTTATTTCACTATTCCATCCAATATGAATCTGTAAGCATGTTATTTTATCAATGCGTAGCTGCTGACATCCCTGCTAGGCTGCTAGTGCAAGAGAGTGAATCAAAACCTGTGCATCAGCATGTATTAATCTCAAAGGGCATAATCTGGGATTATTCCTCATGCGGACACAGATCAGTTTTGGTTTGTGCGCGATATTGGTGCAGCTTGCACGCGCTTTTGCATACAAGTCTGTGTGTGTGTGTGTGTGTGTGTGTATGCATGCATTATTTTATTTTGTGTGTGTGTGTATGTGTATGTGTGTGTGTGTGTGTGTGTTGAAATGCACCCGTACATGTATAAGTATACGCACGTGCATGGCACCAGAGCTGTCGTCAGGATGTGGGAGTGTGGGAGGAGCATGAGTCAGTCGAGTGGATTGTGATTGGTTGTTTTTTGGAGTAAGCCTCTGTGTTGCCAAATCTGAGAACCAGCTCACATAGGCTATAAATGATTATACATGACAGAGCTCAAGATCCACGTTTTTTGACAAAAGACCTCCAGGATATTCAGACCTGAGTAATAAATGAGTCAGTTTTAGGAAATTCTTGGAAGATTATAAACATTCCATCATTTAAAAATGTTACATGCTTTTAGATTTTAGAGTAATTTTTTGTGATTTAGTAGGTTGTTGACAAAGAATTATCTTTTTGTCAGACAATAAGCTGTGTTGTGTATGTGTGTGTTGTACAGTATCTGAGGTGATATTATGTTTCAGACAGTAATGTTGTCCTCCCTCTCTGTGCCACATGGCCTAACCCTAATCCAGAGGTCAAGGGTCAGGCCGGTATGGCAGCCCATCCAGTCTCAGCAGCTTAAAGGACAGATGGATGCTGGCTGTCTCATTATCTGACCTGAGTTCCTCCTACTGTCCAGCAGGTCTGGATCAGGGGCAGATATACTCATGGGTGTGCATAGATAAACTACCATTCATTTCTAATGGATTTTACCCTTCGCATTCTATCTATCATTGCATTTAAATTGTTTATAAATTAATTTTCAATCACTGAATGCAATGGCATATGTATTATCTTTAATAATGTGGCACTGTATGTGTACAGCATTCATCACTGGTTGTGTAACTCTCATCTCAAGCACTACTGGCTGCATTATCTCCTTCCTTTCGCTTTTTCCTGTTTTTTAGCATCTTTTCCAGCAGTGTTTGTTTTAATAAGTTGGTCTCAGACGGACTCAGAGGTTAATGTAGAGCAGAGGTAGTTCTCGCCTGTAGGCACAGCATAAATGAGATTGAACACTGACTGTCTGTGTGTAGGACTGTTCCCACAGCTCTTAATTTGCTCAGGTTTTGCTCCAGGGACTTCATGTGCCGTGAGGCTGCAATTTTCAGCCCGATATAAGCCTCTCGGCTCTTCTGGCCAGTTTCTTTACTGCTGTCGTATTTATTTACCAGTGTAGATTCTGAACGTACATGTTCACAAGTCACTACTGGTGCAGTTTGTGGATGGTTTAGTAGACCTTGTGTACGTGTTTTGTGGTGCTAAAAATTATGTGATCGTCGATCTACTGTAGTAGAGTGTTAGAAATGTAATATCGTCGTGTCAGCTTAAAGGAATAGTTCAATCAAAAATGAAAATTCTGTCTTGAATTACTCACCCTCATGTTGTTCCAAACCCATAAGACCTTCGTTCATTTTCAGAACACAAATTAAGATATTTTTGATGAAATCTGAGAGCTTTCTGACCCTGCATAGACAGCAACACTAATGATTATACAGCAACACTAATGATTATATTGGTAATCGAGTAATCTGTCAATTTAATCTGACGATTAATCGAGTAGTCGGATAATTCTAATTTTTTTTTTTTTGTAGTAATTAAAATAGATCTAAGTGAACAATAGCCTTTAAAATAACTTAAAATACATATATAATAGCAATGAGGCAATTAGTTCAAATAAAGTATCAAAAGCAAGTAATCATATGGTTTTACTGAACAAAACTGTTAAAATACACAATGTATTATAAACAATACAGCTAATGTATATTACGCGTTACAACAGATGCCTGCAGAGGGCGCCAACAGCCTGACCATTGTTTTTACACTTTACTGCGATCTAATGCTTGTTTAATATCGACTAAACAACATTTAATTAAAATGTTCACTTAATCTTTAATATTTGGTCATTTCTTGATGATAGGAAAGCTATGTAATGTCTTGAATATGTGACCATCAAAACGTGTAAACTCAGAGTTAGGGTTTAAACTTTTATTTTGAAATGCGTAGGTTTATCAATAACTTACCTTACAAATCTGATTAAATAGCTAACGTTGCGTTTCCAGATGAACGTTATAATAAACCCAAACTCACAACATGCAGAGATGTAGTTTGAGATGCTCCACACATGTAAATGATAACAGTTTGTGCAGGTTAGCAGCATTTACTGTGAACACTAACAAGCACGTACCTAACCTACATCAGTGGTTCAACCGTAATTTTATCAATCTACAAGAATACTTTTAGTGTGCAAAGAAATGAAAAATAACTTTATTCAACAATTTCTTCTCTTCGATGTGCATTCACAAGAGTACTACGACACGAGTAGAAATTGTTAAATAAAGTTGTTATTTTTGCATTCTTCCCACAGAAAAAGTATTTTTGTAGCTTCATACATTTACGGTTGAACCACTGATGTCACATGGACTATTTTACCGTCAGAAAAGTCTCAAATTTCATCAAAAATATCTTAATTTGTGTTCTGTGTTCTTAGGAACAACATGAGGGTGAGTAATTAATGACAGAATTTTCATTTTTGGGTGAACTATCCCGTCAATATCTATAGCACTTTATACAATACAGACTGTTTTAAAGCAGCTTTACAGTGCTATATATATATATATATATATATATGTATGTATGTATGAATATATGAGAATTTACTTAAGAAAGACACTAAATTGCATCTATTTTGATACAATATTTGCTTATAAAAGGCAAAACTTAAACCACAGATCAGGAATCAACAACACCATCACACTGGATTCAGTTCAGATCTGTGTTATTTAATAATACTCTGAAAGTAAATAATTTTCAATAAATATCCACCTGCATTTTTATTTAACCTTGTTTTTATGGTCTAAATAACTCATTTATTTAATCATAAACTGGCACTTTTATTGTATTTATATATATATATATATATATATATATATATATAACAGTTTGCAAATAAATGCAATTTATGTCTAAGAGACACTACAGTTAATCAGTTAATTTCTAATTAATCTAATTTGTTTTCACTTATTCTGCCTATACTCTTTTTATTTGTATATATTTCTGATTGAATTTTGATTATGTGCAAGTCTAATATGAAAGAAAGCATTGCTCTGCGTTTCACTATAGATGTCCGCTGCATTTAGCCATAATCTGGGCATCCCTTTCTAACACGAATGTGGTATTAAACTAGTCCCATTCAGAAGAATTTAATGCAGCGTAATCTGCTTTCCAAACCCAGATTAGATATTCACATCAGAACAAATCAGCAGGATGACACAGAGTGCGCAAGCCGCAGGCTTTGAGTATATTATTTTCTCTCAGCATTATTCTGGTTGGTTGCAGGAGAGAGAGGTAATGGGCTCTAGTGCTGGATGTGTTTTAACACACACACACACAAGATTATTCCGGAGAGCTGCCAGAATGAATATTAAAACATTTTCAGATTGTACACGTCCAATGCCTTATTACTCCCATTCTACAGCGCTAGTCATAAAACTAGCCTAAATGGAAGGTGACATAATACGGAGCTGAAATTGAATAAAATAATGAACACACAATTTAAGATATCAGTGACATCGCTGGATCAAAATGGAGTCCGTGCCATTTAGGGCATGAGTGTGAAATAAGAACGCTTTACTTATTTATGACGCAGATGTCTGAACGTGATCCGTGACATCGTTATAATGACCAGTGACAGAGCACCTTTGACATTGTCAGAGGCTGAATATGTGAGTGTTTGTACACAGATGAGTGTGTATGTATTTGTGTGCTGCTGTGCAGTCAGGGAGCAGGTGAGAAAGGTGATGCTGGGGGGGAGCGTAACGATCAGGATGGGCTGTTTTTCAGTCAGGCCTGTCAGACCTGCAGCTCAGCAGCCTGTCAATGCCAACACAAAGCTGAGAGACTGGAATACATTTCATCCCTGGCCTCCTACAGGTCAGCAATGACAGGCCTGTTCTTCAATTACCAAGCATCACTGCTTTCTCCTTCTCTGTCACACACAAATACACACACCTGTGCACATGCATGTGTCCCAGTAGGTATGTATGTGGTTGAACTGCATGTATGTTATGTGTGCATATGTGTAAGTTCCTGTGGACTTGGTGAAAATAGACACTTTCCACACACTAAATAGTTTGTTTGTGTTCTAACAATATTCAACAGTGGATATATAGGCTTACACTGTTGCACAAGATTATTAGAGTACATTTTACAAGAAAATACTATTTCAGTCTTTCTAATTTAAAATGTTATGTCAATTCAGTGTTACTTGCAGTTTCTTTGTAATTCTGATATTTACTATCAATTTCTGATGGAAAATTGCTTTTTTTCAGTGTAATAATTTCAGTTCTAATTTCAATAATTTGATATAATAATTATCAATAATTTGATTTCAATCTAATTTCAATAGTTCAATAATTTTTCAGTTCTAATTTCAGTAGAATTTTATGTAACCTAAATACAATAGCATTTTGTGTAATTTCACAGAAAGTTGTAATTGTTTCATATAATGCAAAATAATAATAAATAAATAAATAAATAATTGGGTAACACTTTACAATAAGGTGTCATTTGTTAACATTAGTTGCTAACATGAGCGAACAATGAACAATAGATTTATTACAGTATTTATTAATCTTTGTGAATGTTAGTTAATAAAAATACATTCGTTAATTGTTCATGTTAGTTCACAGTGCATTAACTAATGTTAACAAACACAACTTCTGATTTTAATGCATTAGTAAATGCTCAAATTAACATTGACTAAGATTAATAAATGCTGTAGAAATATTGTTCATTCTTAGTTCATGTTAACTAATGAACCTTATTGTAAAGTGTTACCAATTATGTTTTGCAAATGATGCATAATTAATATTTTGTTGATATTTACATTGGTTTTTTAAATATTTATTTTATGCATCACATGTCTAAACTAATATTTGAAAATTGGTTAAAATTTGTGATGTGTGTAATTTTTTTATTTATTTATTTATTTTTTAGATGAGGGTAAAACATTACAGTTTATGCATAAAAAGACATAAAAATGTCTAATTTTTACAAATCTTAAAAAAAAAAATAGTTCAAGAAACTGTAGTGAATTATTGCATATTGTGTGATATTTAACTATGTAGGTGGCATAATTAATTTATTTCTAAATCTCACCACCATCATGCTTGATTCTTGACAAAGCCGCATTGTCTCATATAGATAAACTGTAGCTTTGCATATGCACACAAATGAGTGGGTTATCTAATAATCAAAGGCTGAACTGAGGGCCATGCATTTTAATGGGACCTCTAGGAGAACAGACACATGGCCTTACAATAGAATAGATTTAGGATAAGTCAATACAATGGCAGATTGACCAGCTGGAGCCTGTACTCTCTGACCCAGGTCAGCAACCATCATAGATCCGATTCCATGCCCTCTCATTTAATTACATGCCCCTTTTTAAATTGGAAACAGCTCATTTTGGCGTAATTTATGTAATGATTGTCCATTTAACCTCTTTTCCTTGATTCTTCTATTCACATACATTGTATTCTAGGCATATTCATTATAGTAAGTTCAAATTATTTTTAATGCACAACTGTCACAATCTTATGGAAGCCTATTTCTGTGATGAGTTAGAAATATAAAAAAAAAGGTAATTGCTAGTTTTTCTTTCAAAATTAGGACTTTTATCTTAGAATTCTGAGTTTGCGTTTCACAATTCTGATGATTTTTTTAATTCTAAGTTTATATCTCACAATTCTGACAGTTTTCTCCTGTTTTTTTTTAAACAATTCTCACTTTTTCATATTATTTTTTTCTGTCGTGAAATCAGAAAAAAGTCACCTGTGACTTTTTATCTGAAAGTGTATACTTTTGCTTGCTATTCTGAGTTTAAATATCACAATTCTGACTTTTTTCCTCATGATTCAGACTTTTGCAAGATATCAGGTGTGAATCAGAATTGTGAGATATAAACTCGCAAATAAAAATAAAATCGCATTTATACCCTCTTTATTTATTTATTTTTTCTTCAAAAACTACTGTATACATTAAACAAATAAAACATCATATGAGATAAACATGAATAATCTTGTAATTTCAAAGTTTAAAACAGAGTTCAGAATTAAATTGTCAGTTGATCCAGAATGGAAATTACGGTATGTCATTATTAAGTCTTCCTCATATCTTTCAGACGATACACCTCCAGTCAAAAGTTTTTGAACAGTAATATTTTTAATGCTTTATTTTTAAAGAAGTCTCTTTTGCTCACCAACCCTGCATTTATTTGATCCAAAGTACAGCAAAAACAGTACAATTTTGGAATATTTTTACTTTTTAAAATAACTGATTTCTGTTGGAATATATTTCTAAAATGTAACTTATCCCTGTGATTTCAAAGTTGAATTTGTAGGATCATTACTGTCACATGATCCGTCATAAATCATTCTAATATTCCAATTTGCTGTTTAAAAACATTTT
Source organism: Labeo catla (assembly GCA_012976165.1). NCBI lineage: Eukaryota > Metazoa > Chordata > Actinopteri > Cypriniformes > Cyprinidae > Labeo > Labeo catla. Next base: position 138,264 of record VONZ01000458.1, read on the forward strand.
TTTATTATTATTATGTTGAAAACAGCTGAGTAGAATCTTTCAAGTTTCTTTGATGAATAGAAAGTTCAGAAGAACAGCATTCATCTGAAATAGAAATTATGTAACATTATAAATGTCTTTATCATCACTTTTGATCAATTTAAAGCATCCTTGCTAAATAAAAGTATTAAAAAAGCTTTTCAGATAAATGCTGATCTTTGGATAAATATTAATAATGTTTCTTAAACAGCAAATCAACATATTAGAATGATTTCTGAAGGATCATGTGACACTGAAGACTGGTGTAATGATGCTAAAAATTCAGCTTTGAAATCACATGAATAAATTACATTTTAAAATATATTCAAATAGAAAACAGTTATTTGAAATAATAAAAATATTTCTGAATTTTAGTGTTTTGCTGTACTTTGGATAAAAAAAAGTAAAAGAATTTTAAAACATTACAAATATTTCTGTTCAGAAACTTTTGACTGGTAGTGTATATGACATTTTTATTTACAAGCCTAAGTTGCATATTGTGTAGGGCTGTCAAACGCTACCGGGTTCGGTACTTTCGGTACTGACATTTTAAAAACGTCCATTTCCCGCTCACATTTGATTCGATTTTTAAACATCGCTGATTGGCCATAGTGTTCACGCGCTCAACAGACATGACTGTGATTGGCTACAATGGCCAATCAGCGATGTTTAAAAATCGGCTCAACGGCGCTCAAATGTGAGCGGGAAATGGACGTTTTTAAAATTTCAGTACCGAAGGTACCGAACCCGGTACCGTTTGACAGCCCTATTATTATGTATCATAGTGTGAAGTGATTCAACCTAAAGTTGTGAACTTATTTCTCTGAAGAACTTTGCTGACTTTGCCGAGAGTGTGTAACACCACAATCAACAATCAAACAAAATGAGAGTTTTAATTATCCTCCTTTCTGCTAGCTGAACACATCATTCATGTAGTTATCTAATCTCTTTGTAAATGTAATTTGTCATTAACATAAAAGGTAGGAGGAGTATTTTCGGGTTCAGCTCTTTTTTTATATTTTGTCATTGTGGTGATTTATGCTTTTGAGATGCTGGCTGAGAAAGTGTTCGCTTTGCTCTTTGCTTTCAAAGGCTTTTCAGAGAGATCCGTGTAGCCTGAAGCTAACCATGATGTCAGATATAAAGAACCTTCATGTTTCTCTGTGGCTGAAGTAACCAAACAGTTCTGGATAGACGGTAATAGACATACTTACCATTAACTGAGAGATGGACTCAACAAAACACAGGCCTCGGAGGTTTGAATCTGTGGGCATCTATTGTTAGCTGTGAATGCCTGGCTGCCATCCCATAATATCTTGAGAGCTCTTTGTTCGCTCAAGCCTGTCACCAGCCATTTTTCCTCACATTCTCTATAAGCTGCTTTTGCCTGATAGGCAGTTTGTTGCGGATTTCCCTCTGATATCGTCTGAAACGGGCCGATTGGTTGACAATATGAAACATTAACTAACTAAAGTACATTTTGCAGTAGCGTGACAGTAGCACAGCTGTTATACAGTCTTTTAGAGTAAAGATAAATGGTAAATCACAATTTATATTAGCTATTTGTCGTTTAGTTCATCCTAGTGGGATATACTTTCATATTTACATATTTATAGCAGCTATATGTAAAAAAAAATCTAATAAATTATATCATTTTGTTATATACATTGCTGTTCAAAAGTTTTGGAACAGTGAGATTTTTAATGTTTTTTAAAGAAGTCTCTTTTGGTCATCAAGGCTGCATTTATTTGATCAAAAATACAGGAAAAAAAACTGTAATATTGTGAAATATTATTACAATTTAAAATAACAGTTTTCTATTTTAATATACTTTAAAATATAATTTATTCCGGTGATGCAAAGCCAAATTTTCAGCATCATTACTCCAGTCTTTAGTGTCACATGATCTTTCAAAAATTATTCTGATATGATAATCAATGTTGAAAACAGTTTTGGTTTTGCTTTGTTTTTTGTTTTGTTTTGTTTTGTTTCAGTTTGTTTCGGTTTGGTCTGAAACCTGTGATACTTTTTCGGGGTTCTTTGATGAATAAAAAAAAGAACAGCATTTATTTAAAACAGAATTTTTTTTTTGTAATTATATAAACTATTGTTCAAAGGACTGTTTTTTTCTTCCCTTTTTTTCTTTTTTTTGAAAGAAATTAATACTTTTATTCAGAAAGGATGTGTTAAATTGATAAAAACTAATAGTAAAGACTTCCATTATTAGAAAAGATTTCTATTTTTAATAAATGCTGTTCTTTTTAACTTTTTATTCATCAAAGAATCCTGAAAAAGGTATCACAGTTTCCAGAAAAATTAAGCAGCATAACTGTTTCCAACATTGATTATAAAAGTAATAAATCAACAGATTAGAATGATTTCAAAAGGATCATGTGACACTAAAGACTGGAGTAATGATGCTGAAAATTCAACTCTGATCAAAGAAATAAATTATATTTTAAAGCATATTAAAATAGAAAACTGTTATTTTAAATTTAAATAAAATTTATCAATTTTAATGTTTTTTCTTTCTGTATTTTTGATCAAATAAATGCAGCCAGTCAGTAACATGGTTACATTCTATCACAATTTAAATTGAAGTTTTCCAGTTTTAATAGGTATTTAGGGAATATATATATATATATATATATATATATATTATATTTTACAATTTTTGGTCATACTTGGTCACCATAATTTATTTGCTAGCCAAAGAGGTGGAGTTCTCCTTACCTGTATGCAGCCAAAAACTCCCATTTCTCTAAGAATTATGTTCTGTGTCTCAGAGGCTCTGAATCAATAACCGAACCACTGATGGAATTTGCAGCATGAGTGCGCGCGGAACTCAGGCCTAGTTGTGGTCAGCCCAGCATGCTTTCTTATTCGACACTTTTTATTTGACTTTTCAATGCAAGAGGGATTGTATTTTTCATTAGGATTATTCTCTCTTTTTTTCGATCTAGTTCCCCGAGGCTGAAAGAGACTGATATATTTTGTACAACCGTGGCAGACCCTTTTCAAAAAAGGTTTCATAAGACAGGGACACTAAGGCAAGCGAATCCATGAGACCCTCCGTAAGAGCATTGTGCACCTAATTCATACTGATGGATCCAGGTCATCCCAGTGAGACAGCCTGACGGGTCTGTTCCTGACCTTGACTTCAAATCCGGGATTGCTGGAATAAAAAAATTGGAATTCTGATAAGTCACGCCATGGATATTGATTCCGGTGGAAGAAATGGTTTAAAAATTATGAGTTGAAATGCAATTCATATGGGTGCCGTCAGAATGAGAGTCCAAACAGCTGATAAAAAAAATCACAAGCATCTACATCCATCAATTAACATCTTGTGATGTGAAAATCACATGTTTGTAAGAAACAAATCCAAATTTTCATTTGTAAATTATTTGATTTGTTGAATTATTTGATATTATTTATTTGTGCATATTTCTCTCCTGAATCTCATAAAATGGAATTGTTTACTACAAACGCACAGCTTTTCACTTCAAAAGATGTTAATTAATGGACTTAAGTCATTACTTGTGGATTATTGTGATGTTTTTATCAGCTGATTTTGACGGCACCCATTCACTCCAGAGGGCAAGTGTTATGTTAAATTCCTCCATATCTGTTCCAGTGAAGAAACAAATCTGTTTACCTTTTGGATGACCCTTAAAGTGGCAAAAAAGGGTTGAAATGTACTGGAATAACTTGTAAAACAGAAAAAATCTAGTCCAAACATTTCTTCATTTTCTAGACTTGTCAGGCTCTGCATACGACTGTGAAAACACTGCGATGTGTGGCATGTTGGAGAAAGAGAGAGAGAGAAACACTGTTTTAATCAGATTAAGCTTGGCAACAGTCCCAAGATGAAGTGCAGTACTTGTGTTTTGTGCATGGCTTATCCTAAGTCTCATCCATGGAAATAATCTGCTTTTAAAAAGCAGGAAACAAATCAGCTAGGGTAAGGACATAAGTCAGTGTCATTAGTGAGTGATTAAATATTTTATAGTGCGATGCTGAGATTTTGCATGCGTTTTTTTTTGTGCGTGTGGTCCAGTTGGAGAGAAACGGTTATGGGACGCATGCGCTGAATGTGTTCTTTACAGAACAGGAGTCACGCCACCCACCTGCCTTTTTTTCTGAAACTAAATATCACTTAAAGGCACAAGACTCATAATGTACAATGTACATTGTACATGCTGCTATATAATAATATAGAGCAGTGCAGCAACCTTGACTGCAAGAACCCCAATTGTCCAAGACAATATTCCAAGTCCCACTTGGAGGAAAGATATTTCCTTTGGTACTTCTGCTGTAATGATGACAAAGCTGTTGTAGTTTTCAAACTATTGTTTAAATCTATTTTAAGTATACCTTTTATTTGTATTTATTTTATAAATACAAATAAATTAAATCAAAATTTAATTACAAATTAAATGCATGATTCCGGAAGGTTTTAAAACTTTTTTTTTTTTTCAATAAAAACAGCAGTTGTTTAGGGGACAAATTAAATGTTGTGTATTTTGATTGGTGTTTTTATAGCATTTTAATTGTTTGATTGTTTTAATGCGACTGATTTTATAATTGCAGGACCCCAGGAAGACACAAAGCTCTGACTTGATTCAAAATGAGGCCACAGGAATGAGTCATAATTCTCACAAATTAAATATATTGATTGTAATATTGTATACTGTTATATAGTTTTTCCTGCAGTAAGTAATGCATTTTGGTACTTGCATCTGAATCCCAGCAGATGCACAGGAAATAAACTAAACTAAACTAAACTAAACTAAAATAAAATAAAATAAAATAACCTGTTTGGGGTCAGTAAGATTTTGTAAAGAAACTAATACTTTCAAGCAAGGATGCCTTAAATTGTACCAATACCGGTAAAGTCTTCTACATTGTTAATTAAAGTCATATATTTCAAATACATGTCTTTTAAATTTTCTATTAATCAAAGTATCCTGAAAATAAAATAAAATAATAAAATAAATAAACTTATAATACAGTAAGCACTGTTTGGGGTCAGTAAGATTTTTTAAAGAAACTAATACTTTTATTCAGCAAGAATGCCTTAAATTAAAATTAAATAAATAAATAAATAAATAAAATAACAGTAAAGTCTTTACATTGTTAATTAAAACATACATCAAATACATGTCTTTTGAATTTTCTATTCGTCAAAAAAATCCTGAAAAAATGTAATAAAATACAAAAAAATAAAATCGTGCCAGCAAATAGTCCTCATTTATGCACAGTAAGTACAGTTTGGGTCAGTAAGATTTTTTAAGAAACTAATAGTTTTATTCAGCAAGGATGCCTTAAATTAATCAAAAATAGCAGGAAAGTCTTCTATATTGTTAATTAAAAGCATATATTTCAAATACAGTACATGTCTTTTGTATTTTCTATTCATCAAAGAATCCTGAAAAAAATAAAACAAAACAAAATATAAAATAAAATAAAATTAAATTAAATAAGTTCGAGCAAATAGTCCTCGTTTATATACAGTAATACTATTTGGGGTCAGTACATTTTTTTTTAAAGAAACTAATACTTTATTTAGCAAGGATGTTTTAAAGTGATCAAAAATACCATTTAAGTATTCTGTATTGTTAATAAAAAGCATATATTTCAAATATATGTCTTTTGAATTTTCTATTTATCAAAGAATCCTGAAAAAATGAACAGTTTTTAACATTGATAATCATAAGAAATGTTTATGAGCATCATATTAAATGATTTGTGAAAAATCAATGGACACTGAAGAGTTTTGATGCTGAAAATACAGCTTTATTTTCACAGGAATAAATTACATTTTACAATTATATTAATACAGAACACAGTTGTTTTAAATTGCAGTAATATTTCACAATATCCCTGTTTTTGCTATATTTTTGATAACGTAAATGCACCCTTGGTGAGCATAACAGATTTCTTCCAATTCTATTTTAAGACTACGACCATAATAGTTTATGGAACATTTTATGATATTATAATCTCATTAAATTATCATTTCTAATTTGGTTTATTTTGCATGCATTATGCAGAGCTTTAAAAGTAGCAAATGCTTTCATAAATAATGGTGCTATTTAATAAGTCCATATGCTTTCAGACAGTGAGGATTTACTTTATCTTAATAATACAGTGAATGTCTTGGTCATGTGAAGTGTGTGTGTGTGAGAAAGAGAAAGAGAAAGAGAAAGAGAGATCAGCTGGTGTGGTTTTGCAGAGGGTCTAAGGGCCATAGTACGAGCAGCAGGGTTGTAAATTATTTATCAAAGGCCTCAGAGAAGTCACTGCAGTGGTTCATTTCTCTTGCTGCCTCTCTTTTCACTCGAGTGTAAATATCTAACAAGGCAAAGATGAACATCATCACACTCAAGATCACGCACACCACATTTTAATGACACAAACCGATGCCTTTCATTAATTACATCCTCTTGAAATACTCCACTGCAGCCATACAGTAGGACGGCGTGCTGAAGAACAGATTGATTCGCCTCTGGTTGGGTTTGTCCGTGTCAGCTGCTGCCACACTTACCTTGATTGGATTCCGATACAGCCTGTTTCGAAACGAGCCAGGACTCATTATTTCCTTGGAGTTGACTCCATTTCATTTCATGCTCGCTAGATTAAATGTAAGAAATGCCATAATGCAATTTTAGCTCATTGAGTGCCTGGGATTTAATTGCATTAGACTCGAGCGTTTGCGCGCAGACGCATGCATGCATCCGCTGTGGAGCAGCAGGTGTTGTTTTTGCATGTGCCAGCACTCACTCAGATTAGCTACAATCCATCTATCCACCTTAATGCACGCAATAGCATAGCATATGCCCTATAGGCCGACTGTCTGATCTGTTTTGGGATTTTCGTCCTCTATAGTAGAGAGACATGCCTGTACAAATACGTCTAACCAAGGACATGATCTTCACCCTCACTCATATACAGCAGGGTGATTGGAAACTGAAGGATGGAGACCTTGGCAGGGAGGTTGGTTCGGTGATCTAAGGCAGGCTATTGAGACGGGAAGTAATTACAGAGTTTTTGGATCTTGTGTACGGCTTCTTTAGATTGGAATCCCTTCAATATAGCGCTAAAATGTACGTTTTTGTACTACTGATCTTTGAGTATTCACATGTAAAGGATGTATCAAGGTAATACTACCATTTAGATGTAATTTTGATAAGGTGTGACTCACATAGAGTTGGAACATGAAATGTGTCCTGTGAGGCCATCCGTGAAATCTGAAATGGGCCAATCTCTCTCGGTGTGCGATCTTTCTGCCTTCTTCCTGTGGGATGTGATATTCGGCTATGTGTGCAGCCTGCTAATGGAGTTGATTTAGAGATGCTGTGTACATGTGGATTATATTTTTGTTAAAGCACTTCTATTTTTCAAACAGTCTCACTGTGCATATTCTTATCCATACATACTACTGGTCAAAAGTTGAAATGTTTTTGAAAGAAATCTCTTGCATAATGTTTCAAATCTCACTCACAAAGGCTGTGTTTATTCAATCGAAAATAATCAGTAATGAACAGTAATATTGTAAAATATTATTACTATTTAAAATAACTGTTTCTATTTGAATAAAATTTAAAATGAAATTTGTTCCTGTGCTGTGAAGTTGAATTTTCAGCATCATTACTCCAATGTCACATGATCCTTCAGAAATCATTGTAATATGCTGATTTGGTGCCTAATTTTGACAGCAAAAGTATATATCTGAATCTGAAACCAACGAATAATGTGTCCAAGAGGCATGATGTAAATAATAAATAATAGCTGGCCGAGAGCAGAGCCCTGTGGGACACCATTTCTGATTTTGCAAAGCAATGTAGTATTTATATAGAACTATATTTATATATTATTTATATATATATATATATACACTTATATAAAGTGTATATACTGCCGTTCAAAAGTTTGGGACCAGTAAGATTTTTAATGTTTTTAAAGACGACTTTTCTGCTCATCAAAGCTGCATTTATTTGATTTAAAATACAGAAAAAAGCAATACTGTGAAATATTTAAAATTTGAAATAGTGGCTTTCTATTTTAATATACTTTATAATAGAATTTATTCCTTTGATACAAAGCTGAGTTTTCAGAATCATTACTCCAGTCTTCAGTGTCAAATGATCCTTCAGAAATCAGAAATATGCTGATTTGGTGCTTAATTTTGCTCAAATTCAAGCTAAGAAAGTTGGAATTTAGCCATGTTTTTAACTCATTAACACACATAATAATGATGTGGTCAGATAAATCTGGACAGCAATCAGTATATATCTGAATATCGTCAGCATAACATTGATAATGAAAACCATAACAACTAATACTATGTCCAGGAGGTATAATGTAAATTAAATCTGCAAGCAGAGTTGAAAGGGTCCTCGTACCCGGGCTCACCACCACTCAGTGGCTTTAGGAAAACAGCCAACAGTGGGCAATATGTATTTAAATGGTAAATATAGAAGGAATATGCCAAAGTCATTTATATGTGGACATTGAAATGTAGATGTCTTCAGGCCAGCACTTTTATAAAACGTGAAGTTTGGTGCACACTGAACATGGTATGTTTGAGTTAGTGCAAAGCATGAAGTATCCTGTTGCCAACAGGTGGCACTATGATTATAAATGAATATTGGCCTTTAGATGTCTTCAGTTCAGGACTCTTACCAAACATGTGAAATTTGTTGCAGATTGGATATTGCATGTTTAATTTAGTGTAAAACAAGACATTTCCTGTTGCCAGCAGGTGGCGCTGTGATTATAAAAAAAATACTGGCCCTTGTATGTGTTCAGGCCAGAATTCTGATCAAATGTGTAAAGTTTGGGGCAGATTGGACATTGTATGGCTGAGCTACAACACATTCTATTTCCATGGCGAAACGTCAAATTTTGTCAGGCTGCCACAGGCACGCCCTTTAACGAAAACTCAAGATCTTTGCAATTTAACATCGCAAAGGCCTTTAGAGTAAACTGACCAAATATAATGTTGATGTCATTAAATCTCTAGGAGGAGTTTTTTAGAGCGGAAAATATGCCAGTTCCTGTTGCCAGCTGGTGGGACTATGACTATAACTGAATTTGGTCAAGGGCATGTGTTCAGGACAGGACTCTTATCAAACCTTGAAAATTTAATTTTGGTGCAGATCAAACATTGTATGCCTGAATGATAACAACTTCCTTTTTCACAATGAAACATCGACCCATCGGTGCTCAGGCCCTAATAATAAATAGTAGCAGGCTGAGAACAGAACCCTGGGGAACACCCTGTCTGAGTAAAGCTGTGGGGGATTTATAATTGAGCAAAGCAATGTAGTATTTATATATATATATGTATGTGTATATATATATATATATATATATATATAATAACTAATAATAATAACTATATATATATATAACTAATTAATCACACAGTTGTTTCAGAAATTTTTATGACGTTAAATTGGAAAAATTCATTGTTGAAATTTTTGAACATTCAAATTTTGAATTTGTTGTGGACTTTAGAACATGTCTTGCTTTCAAGCTGATGTCTGTGCTTTAAGCTTCACACACAGCACAACAAGCATTTAGTAATTCTCCTGATGAATTCAATCAGTGGAGATCCAACAAATGGTGTTACAGGCTAACTGTGTGCTGTGACTTTGTAGTGAGTGAATTTGCTCTTTGTGTCATGGCATCCACTGCCACAACCCCATTGAAAGGCAGAAGGCAGACCCCAGTATTATACTCAGCCCCACGCCACAAGAATAGTCCTGTCAGGCTGTCGCCAATTACTGGGACAAGTGCCTAAAAGTAAACCAAACACGCCTGTCCGGCTTCCAACAGACCCTACAAAGAACCAATTGACTAACCAAGCCTCCATTAATTCTCCAGCCAATTTGTAAACATCACGGGCATTAACTTTGACACCCACAAGCCGCTAACGTCTTAAGCCTCAGAATTGTGAGATTTCGCCCGATTGAGTGGAGGGAACGTGTCTGGCACGTGTGCATTAGGCCAACGGTGCAACCTTAATTAAAGCCAAAGGCCACAAACCCACACACTCCCATCATGCATCATTCATGCAGATGGTGAAACAGAGATCATTTTTTGTGCTTATTTTGGCCTGTAACTAAACAGAAGGTCTGTAGGGATCAAAACAATGCATTGTTTTTGTAATCAGTTGTATTTAACGAAGAATGAATCCAGTTTAGTTAATCAGCACGGCAACAGCCAGTGCAAGTGAATGTAACCACGTTAATGTATTTTATTTTATTTTATTTTATTTTAGATTTCCTTAATGGCATTAAATAAAAATGACATTAATCATTAGAAATATAAAAGCTCAAATGGATAGGTGGATAAGATCCAAGAAATATAAGAACAAAGCAGAGTATGAATGGAGAGGATGAAGTCATTGCTTTGTAACATTGTTTCATTTGAAATACAAATCAGATCATTTTTATTCCTGTCTGCTATCTGCAAATGAACAGAATTCCCATAATTGCACAAACTTTAATGAGAAGTATTAAAATAATGCTTAATCTACATTGGTTTAGTAAAACTGACAAAATAAGTCCAGTGATAATAAGTCAACCAAATTTTATTAGGGTCCTTTGCTCCTAATAATTAATATTTGTGCTCATCATTTTACTACTGAGAAAATGTTCCAGCACTGTTTCTTAATCTCCTTTAGCCACATTCTTCTCTTCTATATTTATCCTTTTTGGGTGAACTGTCCCTTTAACACAACATTTATTTTTCTAGTCATATTTGAGGTGAACATGATTTGCTGTTTTTATTTTATGTCCACAATGTAACATGAAACGGGATATTCAGCAAGCAAAACTGAAGGGCAGGATTTGATTGGGTCTTAAAAAGTGAGTTTTACATTCAAGAGCCAATGCGAATGCTAGGTTACCAAAACAATGTTTAAACAGCTATTATCTATTGGTTAACATCATCCATTCATGATAAAAACAAAGAGTGTGCAAGTGAAATAGTAAATAGGGTCAGCTTTAAACTCAGTATTGATTACTGTCTTTGTGGCTCTTACACACACAAACACATTCACACAGTCTCTTGTGCAGCATAACTACTGTACACCTTGCTGCAGAGATGCTGCTTGCTGCTAGGTATTATTACATTTTCATCCTATTGAGTCTGACTCATAAAAATGTGATCACCTTAGAGGAATGATAAATCTACCTTCCAGCCTTTAAGAGAATATATGTGAGGAAAGGATTTGGCACTTTTCCCTCTAACAACTGAGGAGCCCCAAGATGCTAATGTATTAAAGAAGCAGCTTTACGACTTTAGGACAACATGTTTTCATATCTACTATTTTTGCAACATAGTATGGAAAAGGAGTGATATACACTGTTAGAGAGTTTGTGTCTTTGCTGTAATGCAATCAGTGGTGTGCGGTGATGTTCTGATGTTTGTTTGTTTTTTTTTAATCAAATGTAAATCTACAGTTAATGTTTACATACACCTTGCAGAATTTGCAAAATGTTAATTATTTTACCAAAATAAAAGGGATCATACAAAATGCATGTTATTTTTTTATTTAGTACTGGCCTTAATATGATATTTCACATAAAAGATGTTTACATATAGTCCACAAGAGAAAATAATAGTACTGTTTATACAAATTACCCTGTTCAAAAGTTTACATACACTTGATTATTAAAACTGTGTTACCTGAATGATCCACAGTGATAGTTGTTCATGAGTTCCTTGTTTGTCCTGAACAGTTAAACTGCCCGCTGTTCTTCAGAAAAATCCTTCAGGTCCCACAAATTCTTAGTTTTTCTGCATTTTTTGTATTTGAACCCTTTCCAGCAATGACTGTATGATTTTGAGATCCATCTTTTCACACTGAGGACAACTGAGGGACTCATATGCAACTACTACAGAAGGTTCAAACGCTCACTGATGCTTCAGAAGGAAACACGATGCATTAAAAGCCGGGGGGTGAAAACTTTTGGAATTTAAAGATCAGGGTAAATGTAACTTATTTTGTTTTCTGGGGAACAAGTAAGTATCTTCTGTAGCTTCTGAAGGGCAGTACTAAATGAAAAAAATATGATATTTAGGCAAAATAAGAAAAATGTACACATCTTCATTCTTTTCAAAAGTTTTCACCCCCCAGCTTTTAATGCATCTTTTTACTTTCTGAGGCATCAGTGAGCGTTTGAACCTTCTGTAATAGTTGCATATGAGTACCTCAGTGTGAAAAGATGAATCGCAAAATCATACAGTCATTGCTGGAAAGAGTTCAAATACACAAAAATGCTGAAAAACTAAAGAATTTGTGGGACCAGAAGGATTTTTCTGAAGAACAGCGGACAGATTAACTGTTCAGGACAAGCAAGGGACTCACAAACAACTATCATTAAACAAACAAACAAACAAAAAACACAGCTGTGGATCATTCAGGTAACAACAGTATTAAGAATCAAGCGTATGTAAACTTTTGAACTTTTGAAATGGGTCATTTTTAGAAATTAAACTATTATTTTCTCTTATAGACTATATGTAAACATCTTTTATGTAAAATATCTTATCCAGCTAAGTACTAAATTAAAAATAACATGCATTTTGTATGATTCCTCTTATTTTGGTAAAATAATTAACATTTTGCAGATTCTGCAAGGTGCATGTAAACTTTTAAAATGAACTGTAAGTACCAGTCACACTTTCTTGGTTAAATAAACATTATAGAAAAAAAAAATCTATTTTATATTATTCCAATCAATATCCTATTTATTATAATAACTTGTGGCAGTAACAGTTTAAACAATATATTTTATTTGTGAACTTATGTTCAGCTATTCTTTTTAATAGTTAACTTTTTACTATTTTTGAATTTTTTGGATTATCATTTATCGACGCTCGGTAAATACTAGTCACAGACACAGAGATTTACTTTCAATTTTACCAACCTGATGACTCATTAAAAACTCCCACAGATCATGTTTTAATGCCATTTTAAGTCTTATTTTGACGTAACAACGTTGTTATAACTAAGAGTATGAGTTGTTTACTTACTTTTTTAATTAGTCTTCCCATTAATGCCATTATATTGTTCATTCAGACTAATTCGCGAACAGTACATGAACACGAGGCGGGATTTATCACATGAACCAATCACAGTCAATCATGACCAGTCATATCCAATCATGATCATGATGAAGGCATGACTTTCCTGCATTCATTCTCAATTACCCCCCACAAACCCTCCTCACACTTTTGAGGTTCTGTTAACGGTTCAAATTATTTATACACTTTTCAATGTTATATTTTGTTTATAGTTTTATCTTTGTGCTACGAATTTCACAACCCATTACAAACGTGACACTGCAGCAGGGCCCACGTTAAGCTTAACGCATTAGTTTGCGCATTACACATTCATTTGTGTGATATGTCTTTCCTCACTGAACGCCGATGACAAACAAAGCTGTTTAATCCACAACAAGCACCTCGTTTTGATAAATAGTGGGATAAAAATAATATAAAGACATCAGTAGGATTGAAAATCTTCTCGTTATGCTCGCTCTGGTGTGGCATGAGCAGAGGCCCTTATAACAAGTTCATAATTAGTCGCATGCATAACCTACGGTGATTAGCGCAGGCATAAGGTTGTTAACACTACGTTCCCTCATTTCCCTAAAGAGGTTCCTTTTAATTAGAGAGCGTATTGTTAGTTTTTCTGCTGCTATCTTTCTCTTTGTACTAAACGAAAATTGCATCTGTTATAATGTGAGCCTGAATGTAAACTGCATAATGTATGTGTCAAATTCATCCATGCACACCGGCAATAGCCTTTCTTCTTTATTTACAGCAAAATAACTATTTTACTTTTTTACGCAGGCGTAAACAGCATCTCGCGGAAGTCTATTGTTCCTTGAAATTGAATTCCTACAATCCACTAACCCTGAAAGGAAATAAACAAAACACAAAGCCATAAGATAACAAGACCGACTTGGCTATAATATTAAGCGTAATGAAGGTTTCCTCATCACTCTCTGCTCACGTGTTGGCCATCCTCACACACATGGTCAGTGGTGACTGACACAAGAGAATCTATTAAAGAGGTCAGGATTTTATCAGCACTGAATATTGATCCGTCGCCGTGCTAAGCCTACAAAAATGCATGGAAACCGGAGGAAAGTGCAGTCGGCTTCACGCTGCATGGATATGCTGTTTGGAGTTTG